>JANAVB010019794.1:10391684-10414184 GCA_029216955.1 Iris pallida
AAATTGCTCCAAGATGCTTCCACTCCACCTTAAGAAAGTGTTTTGTCATCCTTTTATTTTATCCATTCTATAATATTTCCACTAGAAATGAAAGATTCGTTTTGCGATCCTATCGTTGAATTTTAAACAATAGATAGGAGATAGAAAGCACTTATCAGAGGTAATATGGACGTGACAAGTCTATGATGAAATCTTGTTTTGTATGGGATAGAAAATACTCATCAGAGGTTATATGAACATGAAAATTTTTCTAACCTCACACATTATATCTATCCAGAGGTAATATGAACATGATAGATAATGTAATCTTATTTTCTATTTAGAGTGTATAATACTATCAGAGGTAATATGAACATGACAGTATGTAAGAACCCAAAGAAAAGTAGATTTAATATCTATACAGAGGTCAAAAATGAATATGATAGATAGGAAAAGAAGGTGGATTTATTATTTATCCAGAGGTTATGAAAACATGATAAAAAAAATCAAAATCTCTCTTCAAAGAGACAAGTAATCAGCTTAACCAAACTTTGGTAGCTGGAGATTAAGAAGATGGATGTTGTTGAAAATATATATAAGAGAAAAATAAATGAACCGATGGTGGCTCAAGGGAAATTTTCAAATGATTCGGGTTCACCATCAGTTTGAACCATATTGAAGTTCCTCTGAATCTGATGATTGTGAAGAGCTGGAAGAGAATTCTTCTTGTATATCATCATAAAACATGTGGGACGGGTCATATCCCAATCCATGACGAGTCTTTTGGTAAAACGGATCACCACCTAATGGTAATCGTCTGCCCTTGCCTTGATTGAGACCTTGCATAGTCTTCAAATCATACCCCATATTCTGAATGATCTTGAAAGATTGCTGGCTGTATTTGTCAATTCGAATTCTTCCTTTGTCTTTATCCTTCAGCTCATCTGTCTGAGCAACAGGGATATTTCTAGCCAGGCCAAACACAATTTGACGCTTGTTTTTCTTATCAGACGGCACCACGAAATAAGATTCTTCATGACGTCTAAAAGTTACGCAAGCTTGTGATGAAGCAGCCACAGGTAGAAGATAAGGAGAAGATGTTAGGAACCTTTGAGCATACGGTCCAACATCTATATAAGGAGGGAAAGAATTCTCCTTATGATCAATGTATAGAGTTTTTTCCGGTTCTATGTTGTCTTTATATTGATGACTTTGACTATCAGAAGATAAAGTCATTCTTTCAATAAACTTGACAGCCATATACTCGAACAGGAAATCTTCATTGATATCAAAAAGTACAGAATGATCAGTATTTACATTATTTACAGTCTGATTGCTACACTTCGGATTAATCAACAGTGGACCATCATCCGTCTTCTGCGTAGTTTTGCCAAGATTGACAATCAACGGTAGTTCTAGATCATTCGTGCAAGAAGTACGTCCTTTGACCTTAATCATCAAAGGTTGAACTTGGCTCTTAGCAGGAATATTTATTGATTCCTCAGATGAAGTTTGAGTTCTTCCTTTAACCTTGATCATTAAAGGTTGATTATTGACAGGTTGGGATTGGATTCGTCCCTTGACTATGATCTTCAAAGGTTGCTCCTCTGGCGGATCTTCATTAATAGAGTGATCCTCAGAGGGTGATTGATCTTCAGCCATGTCTGATATATCTTTCACATGTTCTTGTTTATAAAGCCTTGAATCAGAGAAGTAGGCTTCAACACCCTTGAACGGATTAATATCAGCAAACTCAGTTTTCACAACTCCTTGGGAGTCCACATATTTGAAACATTGGTGAAGAGTTGAAGGCACAATATTGTGCTCATGAATCCACGGTCTTCCAAGAAGAATATTGTAGGATACGTCCGAGTTGATAACATAGAAAGTTACCATAGTTCGAAGATCACCAATCTGAATCTGCAGACGAATCTTCCCCAGTGGTTTGCTCTTGCTAGGGTTAAAACCGACTATCGTAGTACTAGTGTAAGTCAGCTCACTAGTAGGAATCCTCAGGGGTCTTAGCATACTCTGAAGAATTATACTAATTGAAGACCCAAGATCGTTGTAGATCCTATCAATTTCAGTAGATCCAATATATCCAGTGTAACACAGAGGCCTATCATGCTTGTTGTGTTTCAATAGCATATCCTCTTGTGTAAAGGTGATGTTGGGAATTGCTTCCATCACACTATGACATTGCGGATATGACACTGGTATATTATCAGGAGTCTTGAGTTGTGCCAAGCATGAATCTGCTTGAAGTAAAGCTTCGCTCAAAGTCTCTCTGCTTTCTCTGGAAAGACGAAGCAGTTCAAATATAGAAAGTCTAGCCGGAGTATTGGCTAACTGAGCTAGAATATCAAATTTGTAAGGCTTCATCACCACCCCCTGATTGGAAGTAGGCTTCAATGGGATATCAAAGCGTACTGCCTTCTGTTTCCCCTTTTCAACCACAGACGGTTTAACAGGAACAGGAGAAGGTTGAACTGGTAGAGTCTCCACTACATCTTCTGCTGCTTTGGAAGATCCCTCATAGTCTTTGTGGTACTCTTTTCCAGATCTTGTACCAGCAAAAGTTTCTTTTTCAGACTCGAGAGAAGGAAATACCATATTACAGGAGTTAATCTTTCTTCCCTTAGTCTTCTTCTTGTGAGGGTTGTTATGAGGCATTTCAGAACCCAATCCAGCAGTAGAATTCTGATTTTGAATTTGTAAAGGAAGCCGTATTCCTTTATCATAATTCAAACCTTCTGCCTTTTGAAAGTCGTAACCCATCTTCTTCATGAGATGAACAGATTGCTGACTATACAAGTGAGTGGGCAGCGGACTTTTGACAGGTGTTTCAACAGAAGAAGAGGAAGAAGCAAGACCTTCTGTAACCTCAGGAGAATGAAGAATAGAAGTCTCTGTATTTACAAGAGGAGGAGGATTAGGAAAAATCTCTGTCGGAGCTTTTTCATAAGCAGCAAAGACTTGTTGTGCTCGATATAAAGGAACACTATTTATGGCTAGCCACTGCTGATGGGTAAGCTTGAGCTTGGTAGGGGGAGCTAGACTTGGAGGACAGATGTTCAGTCCTTTCAGTCTATCTTCTAAAGGAAGGTCATCCCATAGATGATCCAAGTCATCAGAATCTGGAATCACATGAGAAATCATGTTGCAGGTTTTGACTTTCTTGCCCTTCTTGAATTTTGAAGTTTTACCTTCATTTTCCAATTCAGGCACTAAGTCAGGATGTACCCACATAATTTCACCATTCTTTAATGTGAGTGGCAGCAATCCTGTATTTTCTTCTCTGGCAGGCAGGATATTCACGATCTTCATCGTCGCCTTCGAAATTGGAATAATTCCATCTGGGACTTGCTGTGGAGGAAAATCCCCGAACTGAAGAGAAACCATATTGGTCGTAACCGTATGGTCATCATTGGTTAAAGCGATAGCACCACCATTTATCAGTTCTTGAATCTTCTTTTTCAAGACGTAGCAAGCACTGGTAGGATGATTAATGTATCTATGATAGATACAATATTTGGGATTGTCAGTCAGATTCACCTCATTAGGTCTTTTTGGCTCTGGAATCTGAAGTTTGCCACTTTTTACCAGACACTGAAATATCCCTGGAATATCACTTTCGTCAAAAGAGTATTCTTCCTTTGACCTGGAGGATTCCTGATTACCTGACGTCGTTTTATTCTTGGAAAGATTGACCATAAGAGTATCTTTTCCTTTCACATTACGATTGCTAGGATTATTACCAGGATTACTCTTCTTTTCTTTATCTTCTGAAACGAAAATCATCCCATGTTTCCGGGCCAACCTACCATTAGTTTCGGCAGAAACTGCTGCTATGATAAATGAAGCCCAATCTGAGAATTGGGAACCTGTGAAGACAGCAATGGATGGTCGCAGATTCATCTTGCATGTATCGATCAACGCTGAATCTGGCATACCAGGAGGCATCTTTAGAGTAGCCTGTCGGAAACGTTCAATGAACGTCCGAGTATCTTCTTTCTCCTTTTGTTTTATTTCTATTAAGGAGGACATGTTCATGTCCATACCTCCTTCATAGAAGCGAGAGAGAAACATTGCCTTGAATTCGTCAAAAGACGAAATAGAGTTATCGGGTAAACTACGATACCAGTCATAAGCCGAACCCGTCAAACACCCAATGAACACTCGAGTGAGAAGAGCATCATTTTTCTGCAAGTGTACAGTAATAATATCAAAGTAATTGATATATTGACTGGGAAATGCTTTTCCATCGAATAAAACCATGGATTGTGGCTTGAACTTCGGTGGAAAGGGTACATCATTCCAATGAGGAGGATAGGGTTGCTTAATCCCTAACCTCTGGAGCTGATCTTTGTGCCTCAAAACCTCAAACTGTGCTTTGAGTTCACGCACTGCTTGAATAGCTTCACTGGTTTGAGGAAGCACATTTGATTGAATAGTCGTTGGATGTACCGTAACCCCTACTGAAGGTGGTACATCTTCCGGAATGATGGGATCTGGAGATGCAGAATTTTGATTAACAGCAGGTTCTTGAATATTCAAAGGTATATCAGCCCCTTGACTATCTTGAGTTTGTGCTGCTGCTGGTACCGGAGTTATTACTGAGGGCTGAGCAGTTTGCTGATTCAAAATTATTTGATGCATGTTTTGCACCATGTTGAGCATGTCTTTCAATGATTGCTCCACGGCAGTGAGACGTTATTCCGTATTAGCAGATGACGTCTCTGGTTTATCTCCAACAGCGTAGGATTCAACTTCTCTTGAAGATATAGAGGGATTAGTAAAAAAGTATGAATCCACACTATCGGTATCAGACTCAACAGATTGAGTACCTCCAGCTTCTGAATCAGAATTCTGCAATTGTCCTTGTCTTCTTGATCGAGTGTTCTGATATACTCCTTCAAAGGAATCAAGAAGTCTGTTGAACTGTTGCTGACCTGGGGTTTGGGACGTATTTCATCTTGAACGTCGTCCTCTGTTAGTATGAGATGCCATGTTGACTGATGCATATGACAACTCATCTTTTTGGTCTTCAGCTTAATGTTGAAGTAAAAATTCAGTCGATCAAAAACTGACCGTTTTGAAGCTGGACAACAACAATTGATCACAACTTGATGAAATCCATATTGATGTCTTTCTTGGGGGAGCATCGCCGGAGATTGTGAATTCCTACGCTTTTGCATTAGCAATTCACGTAAGTCAAAAGAAGTAGAGGAAATATTCTTCTTTATTACATTTGGGGTAGAAAAACGTTTAGTCCCATGTGTATAAAGAAGATTACTGGCTTCATTCGCAGAACCAAACTGTATATTTTTACGCGTTTGGAGTTGTGTGCGTAAATCCTGAGATTTAGCACGAAGGACCCCATTTTCATGGCGTGTGATTTGCAAGTTTGGTACTTTGCATAAAGCAGTATAAGAAGGTTGTTGGTGTAGGACAGAAGTTTTACCAACATCACTTTTACGCTGTATGCGTTTAGGTATATTCACATTAGATGTGCAAACATCGTTGTGAATTTTATCTACACTGTCACAGACAGGAGACTTACCTTTACGCGTAAAACATAAAAATTGATTATCTACCACATTACAGATGGAAGATTTTGTTTTACGCGAGGAGCGTAATTTGTGTGAATCTACCACGTCACCGACGGGAGATGGATTCTTACACTCAAAAACATTAGAATCTGCCACATTACAAATGGGAGACTCATTCTTATGCCTTGAGCGTAAAATTTGGTTCTTACCCACTGAGCGTAAAACTTGATTCTTACGCAGTGGGCGTGAAACCTGATTATCTTCTCCGTTACAAACGGAAGATAAATCATCACACTTTGAGTGCAACTCTGAAGTAAGGACTGCCTCGTTACGAACGGGAGCCCCTACGACAGGAGTGGGAAGAATTTCCTTTTCACCAGAAGTCACAGAGAGATCAGAAACCACTTTGGATTTGGGAACCCAAACTTTTCGTACTTTACGAGACTTTTGAATATTGGAGTGGTGAGAACCACCCCCAGTTCGGAGCATTTCTTCATAGGCAGTCTGGTCGAAGTGTACAACCAGAGTCTTCTTAGTCGAACCGACTGAAATATCATCATATTGAGCAATCACTTCCTCGTCGGAGGAGAAAGTCGTCTCCAGTAGAGTCGCCATTTTGTTTCACTTAACAAAATTGCCAAACAAAAGTGTTGGATTTTGAAAATAAAACGAGAAAAAGTACAAGAAGTACAAATTTGATTCTGGAAAAGTATTGCTATGGAAGTCTGATTCGTAAATGATCACTTTGTTCCTTGGACCATATGATGATGAAGAAGATCACTGCTTGAAGTAGAACAACTTGGAAGAACTAAGTCACCAGAAAGGTATTGACGCACTTGGGCACTGATGGCGAGGCCGAATGCTTTCCTGCTTTGCTTCACTCTGTTCTGGAAGAAAAGTTGAAGAAGAATGCTCTGGAGAATCAAAATCTCGAAATCTTGATCTTTGTATTCTCTCCTGTTCTCTCTCTGTCCATCCTTGTGTTTGAGAAAAATGAGTCTCTTTATAGACTGGGGCTTCTGTGCGTAAAAAGACACCAAAATCTGTCTTTACGCTAACAACTGCCACCCATGATCAGAGTCATCCTTTGCATATGTTGACACGCGTCCCATCATTTCAGTGAGAATAGGATGCATGTACACACGCTCTTCGAAATATATGGCATGAAGGCTATGTAAGCAAACCACGTTCCATAGTGGCCAGAAAGAATAGGGCGTAAAAAATAGCTCCAACATCCTCTGAGCGTAAAACAGAGAGATGAGCGTAAAATAGCTCTGTCATAGGTTCCCTACGTAAAGTGGTTATTGAGTAACCTTGAGCATAAAATGGCTCAAATAGACTTTATGCACACATTGTTTTGTGAGCGTAAGAACTCATGTAAAACTCCGTGCGTAAAAGAAACCGTTCAATGAGCGTAAAGTAGCTCGATCTCCATAAACGACAACAATGTTTTTTGTATAAGACAAATCCCATTAAATTCTGTGGTAAATGCCATCATTAATATCTTTATGTCAGAATTTGTATTAAATGCTAGATTTGACAGCTTTGTCCAGCGTGAAGTAGACTGCTCTATCCTTGGCGTAAAACCATGGGTGTAACCCCGAGCGTAAAATGATCAACTTGCTTAGGCATAAAGCGATTAGCCTAATCTTGGGCGTAAAGGGATTACCCATTCCTCTAGGCGTAAAGCAGATCATTTATGAATGAGATGACTCTTTCTTTGAAGCACTTTTTACGCTCCTACAGCCTTTTCGCATGAACTCGATAATCTTAGCATGTTAATATTTTTAATACATATGGTTGTATAGAACGTGCCATGTGTCTTGATTGATTGATGGATACCCAGTAAGACTGGAACTTGACCTTGAGAGTTATAGACTCGACCCATTTAATACTATTTGATTTTCATGCCTTGTCACCATTGATAATGATTGTGACATTGACTAATAATTGATCATGCGTTCCTAGTTGGAACTAAGAGACTGGCTAGTCGTCTTATTGAATTAAATGAATGAGACACGTTCATGTAATGAACTATTGCAATCGATTAGCCGATCCCGAATATTGGCATACAGGCACATGCAGGCTTCAAATTATTTATTTATTTATTTAGTTATTTATTTATCTTACAAAAACAGCATGTGTACTTTATGGTCAAGGCATGATTACTCCGTGGTTAGATTTGATTGTTGCATTACGCTATGTAAGACCTACAACCTAGCCGCACGGGTATCGTTGTAGAGTTGTGCATATCGTACCACGTACAAAAGTACTCATTTGAATGACCATGACCCACGGCATGGAACTTCACTCAACGTAGAGACTATTAAGTTAAATAAAATAATGATTGCATGGAGAGAATGGATTCCCGAGTTCTTACATGGCAGTCCTCTTGGGACTAGTAGTGCCCGACAGGCCGGCTGGTTCCCAAAGATACTGTAAATCTGTCACACGGACAGGGAACGGTATCTGCTTATATTATTAAATTGTACATGCTATATTAACGGCGGGCGTCCCGCTGGGACTCGTCTAATTACATGATTGGCACAATTGATTGACTGGATAGACTAGCCTTGCTCGCACATAGTAAGAACTGAGAAATCTTTATTGCATAATTCCAGGATAACTTGGGATTCACAATAGCAAGCCGTAGTAGTTGATTGGCCGTTCAAGATGATTTGTTTGTGTACTGTACCTGCTCTAGTTGCCTAACTGAGATGATCAGAATGTCAGAACATGACGGGCCAACTTCTGTCCTTGTTTGGTTGGGAGGTTGGTTCGAAGTGTCGTGATGTTATGTGAATCCTAGTAGATAGCAGAGATCTATTATCATATTCTCTTATTACTGGTTTAATCCTTCATATCGTCCTTCCTTGTGGTACTTGCTATTAGAGGTCTAACCTCTCGGGTTTTGCATGGCCAGATTTAGAGCCAGTCCTCGAGGATCCAGCTTACTTCTACCTCCAAGATGGTCAATACTAGGGGAATGATCGCAGGAGGACTCGAGTGGGTTCCTTACTTTCACCACTCGTTTTGTTATTTACTTCATACTTAGTCCGTTTGGCACCGACATGTTAGTCGGATTGTCTTGCACTTACTTTTACATAATTGTAACTAAGTTAGACTGCAGCTGATAACAATTGTGTATATGTTACTATACCATCTGGCTATGTTTTGTAAAGCCAGATCTCAAGAACATTTTGACTAAGCGTTTGGGATGCCTTACTGCTTTATCTTACATGTTCTCTATTTTTGCTTCTTGTTTGAATGATTGAGACAATAGATGTGAAGTGACCATAGTAAGACTTTCATGTAGTATGCACCCCCTCGTCTGGTTAGATAGTATTGATCGTATTATACGGTATTCATCTACCCGTAATACGTAGCTGGCTGAGTCATTCCCCCGCTCTCCAGTATTATGGTTCTGGGGCGTGACAGTGAAGGCTGTGCAAAAGCTCATTCTCATATATATAGTCGAAACCAATCTCGTCGGCGCCTTACATTCCTCATGAAAAGTCGAGTATCATTAATGAAAGCTTAAAATGAGGAAGAAGAGTCATTTTGGAAAAGAGCACCTCTCCATAAATAGGTTCATCATCGAAAATGAACCAAGCATTTAATGCACGCTGTCATTCAAAGTATTCCAAACGTTTGGGCGCCCAAGTTTGAAAACTTTGAAAGGGGTCTTGTAGGCGCTCAAATATCTGTCTCTCTTAGGCGCCTAATGTTCTTAGGCACCTATTATCTCCTAGGCGCCTAACACTCTTAGGCGCCTAACTCTCTTAAGCGTCCATTGTTTCTTAGGAGTTCTGTTCTCCTAGGCTCCTTATGCATTCAGGCATCCATCTCTCTGAGGCGCCCTGACCCATTTAGGCGCCTACTACTACTAGGCACTCAACTTTTCTAGGTGCCTACTTCCTTGGGCGCCTTTCTCAAAGTACTCAGTTCCCTGCTGATATCTACAAATCTACGTGGCGTATTAATATGCCATGCATGCTGAACGTGGTGCACTACTCCGAATTTCTTGAAGAACGTGCCCATCACTTGGCCACGACCACGCGCCTATTTCGCATAGGCGCCACATGTTAATAGGCACCCCTGCTTAAAAATGACGCCCAATGGCTTAGACGCTTATCCAGAGAAAGATGCCTAGTTTGGATAACTGTCAGGTGGTTATCTCTTAGCTCTGTAAATAGAGCTCCACTCCCCCAACATATAGGGACAGAGAGGAGGGGTATAGTTTGAGCACTCATCGCACTTCCATCTTCTGCAATTATCAATTCTCAAGAGCAAGTTCTTCAACCGTTAATCGAAGCCGAAGTTCTGTCGATACTTCTACACGGTCGAGCCATACAGAAGATTCCTCGTCAACAGAAGCTCCGAGACACAGTGACAAGTTTGCTTCCAACCACAATCGACTCGTCAAAGGGACAAAGCGATCGTCAATCAGATCGGACTCCTACAGTTGTGCTTCTCCAGAATTCATTGTACTCGTGTACGATTCTTTAAAGTTTGTAATAAAAAATACTTTTTATTTTTTGCAAAAAAGTACCAGTATTATTGGCATGCGTCCCAGTACTATCCATTCCTCAGATATTGGTTTCAAGTGTCGAAAATAATCTCGGTCACAACAATATCCACAGTAGAGTTATGGATCAAACAAGTCAGGATAGAGAGGACACTCTCGAGGCAGATCTTGATATGAAGATCAAGCAAGGAAACAAAGAATTATGCAAGACAACAATTGTGTATGCTCGTTGTTAGCCTTCCCGAAGTCAATCGTTGGAGAGTCAGAGTTTCCAACATGGTTGCTCTGAAATATCCAAGTTAATGGCCAACTTTGAGAATCAGAGGTTCTTGTAAACAATCATGTTATTTACCATCGAAGATTTCCAAGTGTATTTAGCAAGGTTCAAAGTATCGGTATCGATATCAAACATTTTGTATGAGTGCCAATATCGGTGGTATCGGCATTATCGGCAGTATCAGATCAGAGTATCGAGTTTTTTGGTATCGACAGTTGTCATAACCTATATATATATATATTATTTATATATATATATATTAATTAAATTTCAAACCTTTTAAATTTTGTCTATATTAATTTTTTATGTAAATCAAAATTTTCCACTTGGCCCTCATGCAAATTCAATTTTTGCATTTTTTACCCAAGGAATTAGGTGGCATTCATGCATGATAAGGAGGCCAAATGGCATTCATCCCTCATGACAAATTCTAAGGGGTATTTCAGTTATTTCCAAATTACTAATATCTTTTATATACCAAGAGAGAGTGTGAGAAATTCAATTTTCTTTTTCCTCTCTACCAGGTATATTCTTCTTCCTTCTTTCTTTTTTTCTTCTTCTTCTTCCTTACTTCTTCTTCCTTTTCTTCTTCTTATTCTTCTTCCCTCCTTCTCTTCTTCTTCAATCCCCCCCCACCTCTACTTCTGCGGCTGCTGCTGCTTATGCGGCTGCTGCTGCTTATGCGGCTGCTGCTACTGCTGCTTATGCTGCTACTTATGCGGCTGCCGTCGCGCCGCCGCTGGCCGGCCGGCCGACCCCCCTCTCAACACTTCTTCCTCTTCACTCTTCATTCTTCCAATTTCTTTCTTTTCCTTTCCATTTTATTTCAAAATTATTTGTGGGTTTGTGATTAACCCTTTTTTTTTAAATTTTCATGCCCTAGGTTCTGATTTGGGCTTAGGAAGGAATTTCTCATAGAGAAAGTGGTAGGAGCAAGGCAAGCCCTCTCTCATTCTTTCTCTTGAATTGTTCCATAATAATTGTCAATTATTCTTGAATTTGTATGATAAATACAAGTATGTTTATATTCTGAATTTTTCATAACTATGGATAATTTCAACCATTAGGCAATATGATGTGCTAGTATATTATTGTGTACGTATATATATATATATATATATATATATATATATATATATATATATATATATATATATATATATATATATATAGAGAGAGAGAGAGAGAGAGATATTCCCTTTGGAATGATATTTATGCATGAAACCTAACCAAATGTATGAATGCATATACATAGATACACTTGACATATATATATATATATATATATATATATATATATATATATATATATATATGTATTTATCTTGACAATTTATATGCATTAAACACATATACACATCTTGACATACACATGCACAAATTTATTAACACATTGACATTTTTTGTGAGCATAGAACTCAACCAAGTCTTGACACAACTTAGAACTTTAACACTTTTCACTTCAAAGAAAATTAATATATATACGAATTTTTTGTTTTTGCTTAAATTGTGTTTACTTAGGTTAATGTAGCTAAGTAGGATTGTTTTAGCAAATTAACTTGATATTTCAATTCTGTCCAAACTTTTAATTAGGCTTAAAAACACCTTTTTGTCATGAAAATATGGTTTTAAGTGATAATTTTGTATACCGGTTTACTAGGGTAGCTACGTGCTAACTTTACATGTATTAAATTGCCTTTTTATATATCCTTGATGAGCTTAAGCGGTTCATAGTCAATAAGAGTTTCCTAGAATCATTTTATTACTAATAATTATCTTGTCTTTGACTTACTTAGCGTATTTGATAAAGCCTTGCAACCCAAGAATAAATGTCGCTTGCTTGCCAAGGTAAGAAAGCTATTTTATTTGCATAGCTTTATATAAATGTGTGGCCGGTGTTGAGAGTTGCTCCACCGAAGGGGTCGGCGTGCCCATTATATATCTTTTGTGTTTACTTGTATCAGATTTATTTCCGGGTCAGTAAATACAAAGGAGACTCTGCCAAAATTTTTGAGAATTTCCAGAGTTAGTCTCTTTCAGAGAATTCGGACTCCTTAGAAACTCTTGACCTAAGTTCTAGATCATGGAACCATCCATCTCCGATCTATAACATCGGAGGGATTCTTGGAAATCATTGTCCAAATTGATACTTTGGAATTTTTCTTGGTTCTAATACTTTCTTGGACTTTCATAGTTTCGGAAAGGACGAAACTATTACTTGAATACGACTTGACTTTTAAGACTCTCATTTAAGGGATAGTTTCTATGGAATCCAAATGTCTAGAATAGGTTACATTGGGATGGGAGAGAAACCATTGGATCACACCCGACTGACTTCTTTGCAATATGATTTTTATTTTTCGTACTGATCAGTCCCTGATACGGTGTTCGTGCGGCCGCACGAATATCCGGGGTGAGGCTTAGCTCACTTTTTTTATCGCAATTGGACATCCAGGCCCTGAGTTTCAGCTCAGCTATCCATTTGCACATTATCCTGAGTTTCAGCTCAGAATACTTATTAATTCATTAGATATCCAGGCCCTGGGTTCAGCTCAGCTCTCTAATGAATGGGTTCGATATTCTTGGAAAAGTCCAAGTCATACGAACTTCTTGTTATAGCACATGATGCGATGATTCGACCCAGATGATTCGGAAACCACTCATGATGTTATCTTGCTTGTAATCACATCAATATGTGATAGTACAGACGGCTGGAGAATCTAAGCCCCAACCTGTTTTGTACGAGCCTGATCCCGGACAAATGTGGTTATTGTTGAGATACTAGGCATGCGTGTGTGATCCAGAAAGTTTCTCTAAAATTGCGTTTAGGTCTAGAAAGATCTTGTTGTGTCATTTCTAATATATTTTGAGAACTACTTACTTCTTGACTGATATCACAAGGTGAGTTTAAATTGCTTAAGTTACTATATTTTTGTTTTCACTTGTCTTATCATTCCACATTCATAACTTCCTTCTTTGACTGAGGGCTTGCTCATCGTATTGACGACCTAGTTTTGTTCAGTAGGGATTGATGAAGATCAGGCGTATACCGAGAACGAACTCTATGAATGATGTGGAACTGATGGAATGTAGCTTCATTTTGAGAAGATCTTCAGTTTTTGTAAATTATGTGTTTGAAGACAATGAATCAAATATGTATAATATGTGTTTTGATGAATCTAGACCAAGTATGTAATATTTTTAGATAAATGAATGTCATGTCAATTGTGGAATTTCTATGATTATGCCTTATATCTATGCCTATCCGGGACCTTACGGGCGACAATCGCAGGGTACAATACGGTATTCATTGTTGTCACCCCCAGTTTTCAAATTAGGGGTATTTTTGTCATTTTTCAAGTTTTATAATTTTTAGGAATTTTATTTGATTTTATGTGATTTTTTGGGATTTATTTGGATTGGTTTGGATTTTATCCAATTCGGACTCAAATTGGAGACCCGGGTAGCCTGGACCCTAGTGGGACCCCCATACTAGCTGGGCTTAGCCCACATACCATCATAATTAGGTTAGAAATCTTAAACCCAATTTTTCATGGCTTAATTTGTCATTTTAGAGCTTAATTGGTTAACCGAAACAAAATCGAACCAAACCGAATTCATTTAAACCCAAAACCAAGTCAAATGGGTTGGGGGCTTATTGGATCCCAACCCAATAGCCCCCCAAGGGGTGGCCGGCCATGACAAGTCCCCCCCCCCCCTTTCTTCTCCTCTAAGAAAAACTCTCTCTCTCTCTTTCAAAATCCCCTTTTCTTCCAAGCTTTCTCTCTCCCTCTCCAAGAACCTAGGTATGCATTTAAACCCTAATAAATTCCTCTTTCCCATTTAATGTCTTCACATTTATTGTAGGGAATGAAATTCTCTACCATTTGCCCATGAATTTTGTAGGATTTCCTAGAATCTAGGTTAAGGAATTAATTGGGGTTTTAATATATATAGTGGTATATGTATATGTATGTATATATATATATATATGTGTGTATATGTATATATTAATGTGAATTTGTTTGTGTAGAGGAATGGAAATGGTGGTGGTGTTGTCATAGGAGATGTGGTGAGAGGGTGAGTGAGCTTGTGTGTGTTGAGAGAGTGTGTGTGTATGTGTTTATATATGTATATGTGTATGAGTGTTTATATATATATATATATATATATATATATATATATATATATATATATATATATATAGATATATATATATATATATATATATATATTTTTGTTATATATATATATATATATATATATATATATATATATATATATATATATATATATATATATATATATATATATATATATGTGTGTGTGTGTGTGTGTGTGTGTGTGTGTGTGTGTGTGTATATGTATAAGGATATGTATATATGTGTGTTTATATATATATATATATATATATATATTTTTTTTTTTTTTTTTGTGTTTATATATATATATATATATATATATATATATATATATATATATATATATATATATATATATATATATATGTGTGTGTGTGTGTGTGTGTGTATATATATGTATATAGAGTAGTGTGTGTTGTGAGTTATGTATGTATATATATGGATATGGGTATATATATATATATATATATATATATATATATATATATATATATATATATATATATATATGTATAGATAAAAAAAAATATATATATATATATATATGTATAGATAAAATATATATATATATATATATATATATATATATATATATATATATATATATATATATATATATATATATATATATATATATATATATATATATAGATATATGTATATATATGTATTGATATATATATAGAGAGTAGAGGAAGGAGGGAAGGAGGTAGAAGAGGAGAAGAAGAAGAGATAGGAGCAGCAGCAGCAGTGGCAAGAGCCACAGCAGCAGCAGCAGCACAGCTGCTGGAATCAGCAGCCCCCCCTCCCCCCCCCCCCCCCCCCCCACATTTGATTGACATTTTAACCCTTAACCCCCCCATCTATATATATATATGTATGTATATATATATATATATATATATATATATATATATATATATATAGATGTTTTTAGAGAGGAAATGAAGAGTAGAGTTGAAGAATAAGAAGTTAGAAAAAGTTAAAGAAAAGGAGAAGAAGAAGAAAATGGGAGAAGACTTGAAGAAGTAGGAGAATGAGAAATAGGAAAAAGATAAGAAGAAAGAATGAAAAGAAGAATAGAAGGAAGAATAGGAAGAAGGAAAAGAGGAAGGATTAGAGGAGTTAGGAAGAGGAAATTGGAAGGAAAGAGTGAGAGGAAGGAATTAGAAGAAGGAGAATTAGAAGTAGGAATGAGAATTAGAAGAAAAGGTTTTTAGGAGGAATCGAGTTAGAGGGCGAATTTGAGCCCGGAGTATCGGATCGCGATGAAACTTGACGTAGGCCTAGGATACGTGATTTAGATTTTGCGGGTAGGCTCCCGAGTGGAAATCGGAGTCGTAGGGCGCCGGTATCGTGCCGTATCGGTGCGTATCTTGAAATATTCAAGATTTTGGCAACGGGCCGTAAGGTGGACTAGACGTCCACTTTACCTAAGTATTTTGGTAGATAATATACCTATAGGCTAGTACCTTACTACCCTGGGGAGATCGGGTCAAAATATCAAGCGTAGGTAGGCTAACTAGATAATCGCCAAAGTTAGAATTTTGCCCTTTTTAAGGGTAAAATAGGAATTTGGCCTATGGCCAAGAAATGAGTTTCGAAGTCCAAGATGGACTTGGATATAGGTTGTAGAGGTTGGTAATGGGTAGAAATAGCCGTCTAGACCTAGTCTTGACCCCGGTTGACCACGGTTCACTTTTTAGGCCGAAAGTCAACTATGGGTCAACACTTTACCCAATTTAGTCCCAAATTCCATTAGACTTGTGCAGTTGACCGAAAGTCAACTGTTAGTCACCAGTGACCTAGAGTTGACCTAGGGTTGACCATAGTTGACCACAGTTGACTACGGTTGACCAGAGTTGACCGGTTGACCAAAAAGTCAACTGTTGACTCAAATCGATCCCGATTGATTCCATTTGACTTGCATTGATCCAGTTTGACCCAGTTAAACCTAATATGACTTAGTTTGATCCCGTACAACCTAGTTTGACATACCTTGACCTAGAATGACTTAATAGAATTTAAATTGATTTGATTTCATTTCCTAAACATAGTATTGATACGTCTTGTTCTCTATAGGTCCTCGAGATGCTGTATTTGCTCCGGTTGACGTACCATATCATATTTCATGAGAGTACATTCTCTGACACTTTTCCAATTTATGCTGATTGATATAATCCATGTAATTAGTGTAGATATGCTTGTTCTCGACACATTGGTCACACGGGTTGGTATTCATGGATCCCGACATGAGGTGTTATTCCTTGTTGTCTTGGTATGTCTTGTGCAAGCTCCCTTGTAGTTCTTGTGCAGTACATGGACGCCGATTCTCTAGGAGACTTGCTCCCTTCTCGTAGAATCCCGCGTCGTGACGTGTCTTATTTGGATCCACTCTACCAGTCGGGGACGGGGAGTATTAGTGTAGACATGTGGTCATTATCTACCTTGTTACTCTTATAGACCTTGTGAGTGTTAATCATACACTCCACGTATGATTAACCAGGCCAGTAGACCTTGTGCAAGACCCAAGCCAGTAGACCTGCATGGGCCACCACTGAAAACATGTCATGACCCGATCCCAAGTTAATGGATCGAACCGGACCATGCCCAGCCTGCACCGTAGTGAGACGGCGGCAGTAAGCTGTTCCATTGCAGGTATTCACAACAACACAATTACATTTGTCACAACTGTTCTATTCGGAATTGAAACTTTGTTTAATAAAATATTCAGAAATACAACTGGAAATGAAATGCTGAAATAAACTACAAACTCCAAATAAAGAAGAAAATGCAGAAAAGAAAAACTATCTAAGCATCTGGTTCTGTAGTCCCAGGATCAGCGTCCTCCAGAGACGGCTCCGATACCGTCGTAGGGTAGAGAACAGGGTCGTAATAGCTATTATAGTATAGCTCGTCATCCTCAGTGTTACCTAAAATGTTGTCTCCAGTCAGGAGGGAGCAAGAACGAAATATGTTGTAGCTAGTATTCACACACCTAGATATATGATTCTTGATTCTTGTACATGCCATGATCAGTTTACTTGCCTTGTTCTAGCTCTAGTTTTACAGCTTACCTTGCCATGATTCTCACATGTACATTCCATGATTTTCTTGTATATACTCTTTATTTACAGATTATAGCTTTTGTCATATCTTGTGAAATGTTGTTAGTGGATTGTACTCGTTCCATCCTGACAGGATATGTTAAAAATATTACAGATGCAGATGAGGGAGACTACAGTACCTACTACGGTCCGGATGACGTAGTAGGAATAGACTTAGAGACTTTGGTCCAGCAGGACTTAGCTCCGCCTGACGAGACCCTACCTATTACTTAGTTAGAGTAGGTCTTTTGTACTGGACATTGTCTCCAGCTACTTCTGAGACTGTTATTATTATGGACTGTATTAGAGACTTGGACTGTATATATTCTTGTGTTGGACTTGACATGTTATATATTATTTTATCGTCTTATTGTCTTTTCATTTCAGTCTTTACTTTGTTATCTTAGAGTCGTGATTGAGTACTCGTATATATATATTCGTTGCTTGTCCTCCGTTCGGAGTTGACCATATTCTCGACAGGTTTTTGTTATATATATAAACTGTTTAGAGTAGAAAAATCTACAGCGTTCCACGCCGATTTTTTGGTGAGGGCTGGGCGTTGTCGCGTCACGTGCCCTTCTAGTGGGTACGGGTCGTGACACATTTTAGTGGTGGCCCACGCAGGTCCTGAAGTCGCAATTAGTGCGATGTCGTGGCGGCACTCGTCTTAGAGTGTTGACTACGAGCCTGTGTTACACATAGGTGGTAGTAGGCTAAGAGTGCTCAATCATAGTAGGATCTTTCCTTGCTTATCATGTTTATCGTCTTTGATATTGATTTACTGCATTCTAGCTGTCCTCCTTTGATATTGCCTTCATGTGCCATATTGATATCTTCTTTTCAATTTGTCTCCAGGATAGTGATGACTCATTCTCCTGGCGAGGAGCACGGGGAGACGGAGAGGTCTGCCACCTCTGGCGGGCAGGCTCCGGTCACCTCCCCTGCAGATGGGACTTCTGTTGGAGCTCTCGGAGGTACTCCTCCAGCTACCTCGATGACAGTCCCTGGGGTTGCGAGTGCTCTTCCCGTAGTGCTGGGAGCTGTCATGGGCGCTCTTCCTCCTCCTGCGCAGCGGATTCCTCTGCCAGTTGCAGGCGTACTTCCACCTCCACCTCCTCTGCCTACAGATATGGGGCAGATGCTTACCTTCCTCCAGCAGATACTGGAGACTCAGAGAGCCCAGACCGAGGCTCAGCAGAGGCAGACAGATGTGATGCGTCAGGGCATGGAAGATGCCCATCAGTTGGCCCTTGCAGCCGTGGAGCAGAGGGCTCCTCATCCGGGGACGCGACCGAGGTACGGGGATATCCAGGACTTCAAGAAGCTCGGGCCCCGTGACTTTAGCGGGACCGAGGGCGTGGTCTATGCAGATGATTGGCGTAAGGATATCGAGCGGCAGATGAGGGCCTGCCACCTGGCAGACGACCTGAAGGTCGAGGCGGTAGGTTTGCAGTTGCTAGACATTGCGTGCACCTGGTTCAGAAATGAGCCAGCCCTAGCTGGAGAGGGCCATACTTGGGCAGAGTTCACGCTCCTCTTCAAGGAGAAGTTCTTTTTCTCCACGGACAAGATTGACCTGGTACGGCAGTTCCAGGATCTGCAGCAGGGCAGTCTATCTGTGGAGGAGTATGCAGCGGAGTTCGGCCGTCTGAGCCGATACGCAGAGTACATGGTTCGAGACCCGGAGATCAGGACGAGCCGTTTCAGGGAGGGGCTGGCTTGGGATATCAAGCACCTCATTCCCTCCTTCTATGAGACATATGTCCAGATCTACGCGGAGGCCCGCAAGGTTGAGCGGGAGTGGGGCTTGAAGCCCAAGAGGGAGCGGGATCATTTCTCGGGGGCTACTAGCAGCGCAGGGGCTGCTAAGCGCCCTCAGCTTCAACATCGTTCTTTCCAGCATCACCAGCCGCAGGTTCAGATCCGAGCACCGGTTCAGCAGGTGCAGCACACTCAGCCGAGGCAGGCTCAGCATGGGGCTCCTTGCCACTTCTGCAGGAGGCCTGGTCACGTTTGGAAGGTTTGCCGGAAGAGGCTGGGCTTGTGCCTCTACTGCGGGGAGGCTGGACATCAGTTGAAGGATTGTCCTGTAAACCCTCGCAGGGTAGTCCGTGGAGCGGTAGCAGCTCAGGGGGCACCGGCGAGAGTTCCTGTAGTACAGCAGAGGGGTCCGCTTCCGACCCAGCAGCAGCGGTTTGTTCAGCACCACCAGCAGCGGGGTGGTCAGGGTAGAGCCTTTGCTCTTGCAGCTGAGGAGATCGAGCCAGTCGCAGATGTAGTTGCAGGTTCGGTTCTTCTTGATTCTTTTCCTGCCTTAGCATTGTTTGATTCAGGTGCTACGCACAGTTTTGTGTCAGTTTCTTTTGCACTTAGGCACAATATCATTGCTGAGTATCTTGGTAGGACTTACAAGATTATGACTGGGAATGGCATCATCCTAGTTAATAATGTTTGCAAGGGGCGGAGAGTTTCTTTGAGAGGTCGGGAGCTGAGTGCGTGTTTGCTCGTAATGCCACTTCCGAGTTACGATGTGGTACTCGGTATGGATTGGTTGAGCACGCACCATGCTAGCATCGATTGCAGAGGGGACATGATTCTGTTTAGGCCGCCGGGAGAGCCGGAGTATGAGTTCACCAGGGGTGCAGTGGAGCAGGGAGATGGTTTCTGCGGAGCGTTGTTGGCGGGGCCAGTGTTGCCACATCCACTCATTGCTGAGTTCTTGGATGTCTTTCCCGAGGAACTGCCCAGGATGCCGCCAGATCGTGATGTTGAGTTCTCTATAGATCTAGTGCCGGGCGCTGAGCCTATCTCCCAGCACGTCTATAGAATCAACAATAGCGAGTTAGCGGAGCTGAAGAAGCAGGTCGACGAGCTGGAGGACAAGGGCTTTATTCGATCTAGCTCTTCACCTTGGGGCGCGCCAGTTCTTTTCGTCCCCAAGAAGGATGGTACGGTACGTCTGTGTATTGATTACAGGGCGCTCAACAACCTTACCATCAAGAACAAGTATCCTTTGCCTAGGATTGATGACTTGTTCGACCAGTTGAGCGGCGCGAGAGTGTTCTCGAAGATCGACTTGCGCACCGGGTACCATCAGCTGAAGATGAAGCGGGATGACATTCTGAAGACTGCCTTTCGGACTCGCTATGGCCAGTATGAGTATACCGTCATGCCGTTTGGGTTGACCATTGCCCCGGCGGTATTCATGAACTTGATGAACAAGGTATTTCATCAACACCTTGACAAGTTCGTGGTGGTCTTCATTGATGATATTCTCATCTATTCGAAGACGCCAGAGGAGCACGAGGAGCACCTGAGGATTGTGTTGGACACTCTCAGGAGGGAGCAGCTGTATGGGAAGCTGTCCAAGTACGAGTTCTTCTTGGATCGCGTGGAGTTCCTAGGCCATGTTGTCTCTGGCGAGGGGATTTCAGTAGATCCGAAGAAGATTTCTGCGGTGGAGTCCTGGTCTACGCCGAGCTCAGTAGCAGAGGTTCGGAGTTTTCTGGGTCTGGCAGGTTACTATCGGAGGTTCGTACAGGACTTTTCCAGGATTGTCCAGCCGATGACCCGCCTTACCAGGAAGGACGAGGAGTTTGTTTGGTCCGATGAGTGCCAGGCCGCCTTCGAGGAGCTGAAGGCGAGGTTGACTACAGCTCCTATCTTGACGCTGCCATCTGGATCTGGTGGTTATACGATCTACAGTGATGCTTCAGGACGGGATTTGGATTGTGTGCTTCAGCAGCACGGGAAGGTAATTGCCTATGCATCTAGGCAGTTACGTCCTCATGAGAGGAATTACCCTACCCACGATCTTGAGCTGGCAGCAGTCATCTTTGCTTTGAAGCTGTAGAAACACTATCTGTACGGAGAGCGTGTGGAGATCTATACTGACCACAAGAGCTTGAAGTACGTGTTTACCCAGAAGGAGCTGAATATGAGGCAGAGGCGATGGTTAGAGCTGATGAAGGATTTTGATATATCCTTACAGTACCATCCAGGGAAGGCCAACTTGGTCACGGATGCTCGGAGCAGGTATCCCGTGGCCATGTGTTTGACGATGGATTGTCACCTTCTGGCAGATCTGGAGAGCTTGGGCATAGAGGTGATAGTTCCTGGGTTCGAGGCGCAGATGTGGGGTCTGTAGGTGCAGTCGGAGCTGATGGAGAGAGTCAGGGCAGCTCAGTTTGAGGATGAGGCTCTGAGGGTCATCAGGGAGCAGGTCCAGATAGGGCTGTTGGATGAGTTCTCTTTAGCAGGGGATGGGTCGTTGAGGCATGGTACCAGATTGTGCGTGCCGAGCGGAGGACTTCGGGAGGAGGTTCTTCAGGAGGTGCACCGTTCTCAGTACTCTATGCATCCAAGAGCCAACAAGATGTATAGAGACTTGAGACAGCATGTTTGGTGGTATGGCATGAAACGTGAGGTGGATCAGTTCGTGTCGAGATGCTTGGTGTGCCAGCAGGTGAAGGCCGGGAGACAGAGACCCGGTGGTTTGCTCCAGCCACTCCCCATTCCTGAGTGGAAGTGGGAGCATATCACTATGGACTTTGTATCTGGGCTTCCGCGCTCTCTAGGAGGGAAGGATGCGATTTTGGTCATTGTTGATCGATTGACCAAATCGGCCCACTTTTTGCCTTTCAAAGTGGGTTTGTCGACGGAGAGGTTGGCCGAGATGTACGTGCGACAGATAGTCCGATTACACGGGGTGCCAGTGAGTCTAGTCTCGGATCGGGACAGCGGATTCACTTCCCACTTCTGGCGGAGTTTGCAGCTTAGCTTGGGCACATCGCTCAAGTTCAGTACCGCATACCACCCCCAGACAGACGGGCAGTCGGAGAGGACGATTCAGACTCTCGAGGATATGCTACGTACCTGTGTCTTGGACTTCGGGGGATTTTGGGAGGACCACCTT
>JANAVB010019794.1:10419184-10458636 GCA_029216955.1 Iris pallida
AGAAACTCAAATAAGTACTCAAAAATAAGAACTGCAATAGGAATATGACATGTGGATTTTTTCCCCTTCTATTTGTAGTGCCCCATCCCGCTCAGTCAATCGGAGAAATCGAAACGCCAACGACGTTCGAACTTAGCCTTGCAACGGCTGCTCGAAGACATCGCTCGGTCGAGGCGACCCCTCGCTCAGGTGGGTGGCTTCGGTGAACTTGCCTCAGCTTGGCTTTCGCACTAATAAAACGAAAGTTTTCAAATGCACAAGTAGGCTTGATAATAAAAGAGACGAATCCACATAGCTAAGGGAATAATCCCAAGTCGGGTCGGATTGAGTTAGAATATGGAAAGGTCCAACGGTCGGCTTAGAGTTGGTGCACGGCTTGCTTTAAAAATGACACTCGGTCCTTCATCCCGTGGCTTAGGAGAAGGAAAAGTTGGCCTTCGGTGCAAAATTTGTGAATTAGTCTAAGTCATAGGTGTCGTCCGCATAAATGCTCAATAAAGCATGCACGCTTCCACGATGCAAGGCTTGGCATAGCCTTTGCTCGTCCTTCGAATTAAGTTGTAGGCTCGAGTAAGTTAGGCAAAGTAATGCTGGGCTATCGAAGTCATAGCAAGCACTGTCCCGCCCTTTCTGCAGTTGTCAAGTTAAATAGTCCCACGATCTCAAGGCCCGTCATATAAAGTATGACTTGGGCGATAGCGTCGCGTAGAATACGAGTTGGTTTAAGGCACGAGCCACGGTTGATTCAATGGGAAGTTAGCCATAGTCTATGGCACTTAAGGAACACGTTATGTCCAAGTTAAGTAGGCTATGCAGTAGCCGTTTCTTGAGTCAGAAGAATGTTAAGTCTAAGCGATGGTTAGTCGCAATGTTAAGTTCGAGCGATGGTTAGTTGCCGAGAAGAAATATGACGGGACTGCAAGTCAGTCGCCGAGGCAACCCTGGTTTGGGCTCTGCAAAAGAAGTATGAAAAGTAGAAGAAGTAAAGCAAATAAACTAAGTGGTGATGATTAGGCCATGCAATTACGTTAAGTCTAGAAGTTAGCGTAGGTGCGTGGTCATGGACAACTTGTCGACAAGGGCGATTGTTTCTTCGAAGCGACAATCCCGGGGCCACGGGACCGACTCAGCCTAGGAAGAAACAGGTTATAGCCGAGCTGGGTATGAAGCAACCGGTAGTTCGGAGACATACATCGAAGTTCGCTACTTGCGGTACAAGGATTCCGTTTACCAGGCTATGTCCACGATGGCTTGTCAATGCCAGTGACCTTTCATATAGATAAGTTGGCGTGCTGAGCGACAATCCGCATGTACGGTGTCGGTTAAAACAAAGAGAATACAAGCACGGCACGAGTTGTGTTGATAAGGTAGGCGTGCACGGTCTGCACCATGATTCAGGAGCCTAGGGTTCGGCTAAGTAAAGACCCGTGCTTCGGTATGAGATGTGGCGTCGAGTGTTAAGTCTTCGATATAGAGTTGCATAAGTAAGATTTGAGTTGTTTGAGCTAAGTCGAGAAGGGCCGTAGGACAAGTTTGGTTAAGTTATGTTGAGTTACAGGGCACGACCTCGAAATACGAGGCACGACCGTGTTGTCACAACACAAGTATAGGTAAGACTAAGTGAGTAGGCACTGCCTCAGAGATATTGAAGCACAAATTGAGTTTCAATGCACAACCGAGTCGTTGTGTCCCAAAAGTATGGCACAAAAGACAAGTATGAGTCGGTGCGTTGACATTGCAAGCACGAGAAAGGTCTAGAGGCAAGGATAAGGAAGTTATCGATGTGATAGCACGGTGATGGTCTAGAGACATAAAATAGGCCAAGGCGTCTGTCCTAAAATTGATTCTAAGGCAAGATTAGAAAGACAATTGAAAAGAAGGGACTATGTTGCACAAAGTAAAGTAACGTGTTAGTTTTTTATGGGTGGGCGAGGAGCTCACACCACCAGTACAGTGAGTACTGACACCCACGCAGTGTTATGTGCAGGCACAGGTAGAAGCTTGTGGTGCGGAGCTCGCTTGGATGCGTCGAGGCACAAAGTTTCTTGGCGATTCGAGGCGTGCGTTCTGCGTGAAGACTGGACTTATACGGGACATAATGTATGGACGTCGTCTATCCGAAGCATCCACTGGCTCGAGACAAGTATTGAGAGAAGAGAGAGAGAGAGCTGAGTGACTTGTAATGTGAGAAGAGTGAGCTTGAGTGATTGTAATCTTGGCATTTTTTCCCCATTATAACCTTTGTTTCAATATCAATAAAGAGCTTCTTTTGAATGACTTGTGTTTTGCTTCAAATTTTTGCTGCAATTATTCAATGTCTCTGCTTGGGACTTCTGTGCGACGACCCCGTCGCAGCCGCTGTAATCGGCCGTTATGGAACCCGCCTTGCATGAGCGCAATCTAGGCTCGTGCGACATCACGCCTTAGCGTGAACACAAGTCTTTTCTTGTATAAACTATATATTAAATTATTTAAAAAAAGTGAACACATGTCAGTGTTTGGTCTTGCATCAGTGTTTGGTCTTGCTTCAGTGTTTGGTCACATGTCAGTGAACAGTCTCCAGTCTCCACCACCACACAAAGAAAAGAAAGGAAACTAAAATTTCCTAGAAACCATTTAGGGTCCTATTGGTTTTCTTCTCTGTCTCCCCCACCTTCTCGCCTCCTCCCATTTCTTCTACGACCATGACCGGCTTCGGCGGAGCACGAGCAGCGGCGGTTGTAGAGAAGTAATGAGATCTAGTTGAGGTAAATGTTTTATGGTTTTCCATCTAAACTATAAACAATTTTTTTATTAGCTTTTGCTTTTTTTTTTTCCTTGATTCGATGTTTGTTTTGCTGGATTTGACAATAACTTATGCTTTTTCTGTTGTTGATTTATGCTTTTTTTTGGAATCGTTTAATTTTGGTCGGTATCGGTCGGTATCGGTCTGTATCGGTTACGTATCGGCCAATACTGACCGATACAATAAATTTCGACAACGTCTCGACCAATACCGATATTTTTTATGAGTATCGGATCGGACATTCCCAAATTCGATACGATCCGGCCGATACTGATACGTATCGGCCGATACTTTAAACTTTGGTATTTATGGCAGAGTTTCCTACGTGGTTACTCTGTGAATCCCAAAATATCGATAGTGGGAGAGTTTCCAACTTGGTTACTATGTGAATCCCACAAAAGATCAATATTGGAAAGTTAGAGTTTCCTAGTTGTTCTGAAATTTCCAATGCAATAGCCAACTCTTTTTATTTTGGAACTTAGGGTTTGGAGGGGAGTGGGTGGCGGCTAGGGTTAGGGTTTACACCCATGTTTCCAAGTGATGGAGGGGGGGGGGGGGTCACCGGAGGAGGGGGATCGCCGGGGGTCGGAGGAGGAGGGGATCGCCGGGGGTCGGAGGAGGAGGGGGGTGGTCGCCGGGGGGGGGGGGGGGAGGGGTCGTCGGGGAAGGGTCGCAGCAACAACAGCAACGGGGGGTGGGGGTGGGAGTAGCAGCGGCAGGGAGCAGCAGCGGTGGGTGGTGGCAGCGGCCGGGAGCGGGAGCGGCAACAGTAGAGGGGGGTGGATTAGGGTTAGGTTTTTTTTTTTTTTTTTGGTTGTTGTTGTGGAGAGGGGTGGATGGGTTTTGGCTCTGATACCATGTAGAGAAAAAATAATGGATGATTTATTAATCATGAGAGACTACATATATATAGTAGAGGCTAGCCCTTCTCCTATTGTTCTAAGCAATGTGGGACTAAAGCCCACTAACTAGTAGTTCTAATATAACATTTAACAAACTCCACAATTTAGACTGTCTTTGTTGATTCTTCACTAAATTCATTTTTTGTATATCGTCTCCTTTTACATATATGCCTTGCCATCTTTAGTGTAAAGCCTTCAACTGTATTGTCTTAAATAAATGAACTATTCGCTGTCTGATAATATTCTGTCCCTATATTCTGTCCCTGTGTTTTTTTTAAATCCTTTTGGTTACTGCAGATGGTTGGATGTAAGACAAGAGGGTTCTCATTCACACGTGCATTGTTAGGGATTGCTGCAGATGAACTTCATGTTTGTGGAGATCCAGCAGCTGTTCCTCTTATACAAAGAATACTTGTAGTAACTGGAGATATAGTTAAGGTGTCTTTTGATTTTTACTTTATAATAGCAATTATAGATGATTAATGTTTGTGTAATATTCCTCACAATGTGATGTTTCTTGTTGAATATGCTAAGCTCAGTCCTGATTTGTTGGTTGTCAGCATGAGAACATTATAATGCTATTTATATTTTGGTTAAAATAGAATATTGTATCTGAAGTATCAATAAGTGAATAAAACAATATCTTCCTCCCAAAAAAATTATACTAGAAGCCCTAAATATGATTGTGACCTCTCCACTTAGGATTTAGTTTCCACTAGGTTGTGCTAGATGCATCACTCTATGATTGATTATTATAGATGGAGTAGAAACCTTGGTAGCTTCATTGATATGAATGAGCTTTCAACAGTCTGTATGTTTTATACATTGGATCTTATTTGATGACTTCTCCTCAAGTGAATATGATTACCTAGACCATGCTCATTCCTTCAATGAAACTATTCTTCTTCGTTGCAATCACTTCACATCTCTTGTTAAATGATGTTGCAGGTATATCGTTGATTTCGTCCGAATGGCGTTCGAAGAAGATAGGACGTTGTATATTGACTTCATTGTTGACTCGTTCTTCTTATCTTCATGTCGTATGACGAAATATATTTGTCTCGGTGCAACTCGGAAAGTGGACAAGTCTTCGACTATCTTCTTCTCCGTATTGTTCAATCGTTCGACATACAGATGACCCTAATAGTGTTTCAGCAATCTCATGGTTGTGGATTCCATTATTGACTTCGACTGTCCACTTTTCTTCTTCTACGTTTCTAATATGGATCGTGAATGGACAACCACATTTTCTTGTTCCAACATTTTTTTTTTGAAACTTTACTTGGATAAATGTATCTTTCTTATGGCTTTTGAACGCACCACCTCTTTCACATCCAACCACCACAATTTGTCATCCCGGGCGGTTTCGGACCGATCTGGATATCATAAGAACTATGTTGTTTTTTCGTCCAACTTCTCGTCACCAATGTAGTGCTTCTTCGCTTGATTCAAACCAAATATCGGTCCAGAATAAATTGCCTACATCGACGACAATTGGAGGAGGTACCGCAATCTTGGAAGATGATATACAATAGAACTTAAAGTTAATAAAACTAAACAACTACACAAATGTGAAAACTGCTGCAAATAAATAGGACTGCAGACAGTGAGGCAATCCTTAGAATACACAGGATTGCAGCCACCATGGCAGTCCACTGTATATAAAGGATTGCCAGAGTTTTGACAGTCCTGTTTTAGAACTGGACTGTCAACAGTCTGGCAGTCCTAATTCAATGATGGACTGCCAGAGTATCCGCACTCCTCTGTGTCACAGATATTAATTTGATGACATACCAAATGACGGTAGAAGTCGATGAAACTATTACTAGAATTTTTTTTCAACCACAATCTTCACAAAAATGTAGGTTGGGAAAAAATTTGGGCTAGGGCTTAATTCTATGACCTAGAAATGTTGAGGGAGAGAAGAAACCAGTAGAGGGAGAGAGGAAAAGGAAAGAAAACTTGTTATTTATACCTTTTTGTGGGCTAGTCCCAAGTAAAGAAATTGAATGACAAACTTGTAATTTTTTGGAAAAAATTTAGACTAGCTCCAAGTAAAAAATAATTTTTTATAAGGACACATCAAAAGTTGATCAGGGGTGTCCATTCTTAACTTTTATTTATTTACAAGTTTGCCACTGAAAAATTTACTCAGGACTATCCAATTCTTCGGTATAAAAGACAACTCTTTTAATTTTTTTCTCTTCTCCTTTTTCACAAGAACAAGAAGAAGAAGAAAAAAAGAAAGAAGAAATTGGATGAAATCCTAGTTTATGGATGAAATCCTAATTCTCATATTTTTTTTTCTCCAAACCATAGTTTATGGATGAAACCCTAATTGTAGAAGAAATTGTGTTATCAAATTTATCAAATCTATTAATCTTTTAATCAATTTTTCTTCATTAATAGAAGAAATTATGGATGAAATCATAATTCTAGAAAAATCGATTTGTTGAGCAAGTTTATATCATGACTGCTACAATTTCTGGCGGTCCTAAAAGTATTGAGTACTGTCAGAAATTGTGGCAGTCCTAGTAGTATTGAGGACTGCCAGAAATTATGGCAGTCCTGAAAGGGCCTTGCTATACAACAGGACTGCCACAATTTCTGGCAGTCCTAGAAGTATTGAGGACTGCCAGAAATTGTGGCAGTCCCTTGCTGTACAACAAGTACATTTTAGGACTGCTACAATTTCTGGCAGTCCCAAAATTGAAATGACCGAATGCAAAAACATATGTTAGGATTTATTTTCATCTTGATAATATAGTGAAATATACATTTTAGAGTTTATTTTCATTCATTTTTTTGTGAGAAAGAATAAAATAAAATGTTAGGGTTTATTTTCATGTATTATTTGTGAGGAATCAAAATGATGAGAATGAAAATTGTGGAGAAGAAAACTAGGATTTTGATGGAAATGATGGAGAAAAAAAAAAACTAGGGTTTAGAGTCAGAAAATGGTGAAGAAAAAGATGAAGAAGATATATAGTTTGGGAAGTGGAAAATGGTGGAGAAGAAGAAGAGGATGAAAAAAGTTAGGATTTTGGAAGAGAAAGTGAAATTTGCAAATGAGAGTGAAATTTGGGGTTTGTAAAGTATGGGGTTGGACAGCCTCATAAGTAGAAAAATAGGATAGTACGAGTAATTTTTTCTCAAACATGGACTACCCTAATTCTGACTAGCCCTGATCAACATTTAATGTGTCCTTATTAAAAAAATCTAAAAATGAATGTGCCTTTAGAATTAGCCAAGAAAATGATGTGAAACGTGGAATAGGAAGAGAAGGAAGCGGCAACAGCTGATTTGGGAGCCACCACGCGATAGCGACGGGCAAGGCGGTTGTCTCTCAGGTGCCATATATATATATAGAGAGAGAGAGAGAGAGAAAAGGAACAGGAACAACATAAACGAGGAGGGGGAAGGAAGAGCAACAACCGCGACGGTTCTCGCAAGAAAAAGTGAAGGACCCATGTAAGTACATTATTAATGAAACAATTATTAATGAAAAAGAGATTTATTTATTTATTTATTTATTTGTAGTTGAGATTCCTTCCTTGGTGTTAAAAGAAAGTGGCTTGTTAGGCTGAAGCAGAAACTACTTTACTTTTTGTTGTGTTTTATGTCCCGTTCTAAGCAATCCCGAACTGTACCATTGTCAATGCCCACAAACTGTTTGCTTTTTTGTCTCAGTGAGGTTGTGCTTTGAAACAGACAGGTTGCAAGTTTGGTGAAATTTATGCTCAGTAGTTGAATAGACGAAGATATTTAGAGTCGTAAGAGTTTTCGAAGTAGGATGATTATGACTACAATGGGAGAGAGCACAACTTGCTTAAGACATTTGGATTCTGAAGAGGAAGTAGCGGCTGTCATCGAGGAAGGAGGAGGAAGAAGAAGACATTGTCGATGGAACCGACTCGGAGAATGCCATCAGGATGGTTAGGAGGCATTATGTTATTTTGCTAACTTGCTTTCTGTTGCAATTAGGATTACTTGTATTGATGGCCAAGGTTTGATTCTATGTAAACTAGGTTAGAGCCTAAGATAGGTTTTGCATGTTACGAAGTGGCCAGATATGGGTTATGACCTCTTGCGACAACTTACTGCCATGATACACGCTAAGTTTTCTGAATAAAGGGCCGAGACTCGTGCCCGATATATGGGACCAGTTCGCTGAACATACCACAAAGTAGATGGTAGGTTTATTACATTAGATGCTAAGGTTGACACGATGAACAAAAGGATCAATGCTCTAGAGGCTAAATCCATACTCGAGCAACCTCGCATAGAGGTTCCTGTTGCACATCATGTTAATGTTTATGACCCTCTTATTAGGTACGACTATGGGGATACCAAGATCATATGACTCCCGACCCTCCCATTAGGGACGATCGGCGATCCTAGGAGACAAGATCCTAGAATCGCTTTCCCTGTAGCTAGAGATGTTCTTATGGGACCACTTTTCACAGTTCTTGACCTTTTTGTTTGAGACGATCGTATACCTAGTGAGAGGTTGAGGTCACTAGGAAGGTTAAGGTAGATGCCTCATCTTTTGATGGCCAGCATAAGGCCACAAGTTATGGACGTTTTAGTCCAAATTCAGAACAATGCAGTTATTTACTTACAATTCTTGTAGATAATGTTTTGAAACATTTTCTTTCTACAACGTTCATTGCGATCTGCATTTCCTTCATTGTCTAAAAGCTCAATCAAGTGGACTGGATAGTCCCACCATACATCAAGTAAAATCAAAGTGAAAAAATGGATCGGTTTCACTGATTGTAAACTCTCCTTAAAATTCTCATTTGAATTTCACTTGATATATGGTTTGTGTTGTGTAACTTTCCACATGTGATCCTCTTTCCGCTAGGCTTTAGACCAAACACGCTTTAGACTTATCCATGTGCGTGTACCTGCCCACACTTTTTTGTGTGTGTGTGGTGGCGGGTGTTAAGAGTTCAGTATATTATGTCTGTCCCATTTCTATCAGCTCAAGCTTTTGGGAACATTGGTAAACTAACACTAAACAATTCCAATATAACCCCCCAAATTTTCCATTCTCAGTAAAACAATCTTCAAATTTATTATTGCATTATGTGGAGATAGCATCATTACGGATTGCACATGAGCATGGCATGCATTACATTTCTTATGTGTTAGGTGGTAGTTGGCTGGCTGATGATATCTTAATACTATGTAATATAACTTAACAATTTGGTTATGAGTATATGAAAGTTTTGAAATTTTCCTTCATGTGGCCTCATCCTTCCCTTCTTTGGTTTTTAGTTGCACTTTCTAGCATGCACTGTTGTCACGACGCATGGTGCGTGGCGAGGCGCAAGATACCCTTAACGCCAAATGCTCATGGCGCGGTGCGCGCCTCGTTGAAGTGAGACGCAAATTATATATATATATTTTTGTAATAATCTGGAAAACACTCTATATATATTAGAGAATATATATATATATATATATATATATATATATATATATATATATATATATATATATATATATTTTTTTTTTTTTTTTTTTTGAGGGTGTCCACTTCTTAATGGTGCTTGGAGGCATGCCTCCAAGGGGGCTCGAACCCGCGCCACTGCGCCGGGGTGCTCCACCGTTCCCAATGGGCTACGGCCACGGGGACATATATATATATATATATATATACACACACACACACACTTGTGTAAATACTCTACATTTATAGTTTAAGTTAGTCTAACCTAATCTAATTTGTAAAATCTAATCTAATCAATAGTTTTAATTTAATATAATTTAATCAATCCAGAATTTACATTCAAGTTTGATCTAATATAACTTAATCCATAACTTAAACTGAATTAATTTTGAAATTTATTTGTCTAGTTTAACTTAACCAATAATTTAAGTTCAATCTAATGTAATCTAATTTAGAATTTAAATTATAGCCTAATATAATCTAATTCGTATTTTTAATCTAATGAAATAAGAATAATCTTATCTAATATAATTAAATAAGTTTATATTATATTAGATTCTAAATTAAAAATCAGATAAGACTATATAAACTAAATATTGGATTATATTTATTTTAAATTTAACTAGATTTAATCTTAAGTTATAGATTAAATGATACTTAGATTAGCTTATATCTATGTAGTCTGACTCAGGTTCACGAGTGACAGCTCTCACCCACCAATCTCCACTTAAGCTGAGTTCTCCCGAATAACTTGCGAGTCTGAGGTTTTTTTTTTTTGAAGGATGTATACATAATTACATATTCCCCATAAAACTTACTCTCTCATACTGTATTATATACATAAGATATACAAAGGTGTTATAGTAAACACATTTAACACAAAATCAAACACTGATGCATATATTACTACCAAAACATGGTAACAAACCAAAACATGCAGGCACAAAACATTTGGCCCAATATCAACCGTAATCACACAATGCATATATCACAACCCATTAGGGACAAAATCAACCATAACCCACCATTAAAAAGTTAAAACCTAAACCTAAACCATGAGGACCTAGGACAATAGGATTCCTAATGTCCTCTTCAGTCTTACTTTTCTTCTCAAAATTTTCTTTCGAATGTTCTCCCCCCCTTTTAGGATTTTTTTAGATAACCTAGTAACTAATTAAAAGACTTTAAATAAGAATAGTTTTTTTTTCCTTTTCATTTTTTAACCTTACCGTGTTATTCGAGACTCCGTAAGGTTCAAACTCTCCTTTGACTCGGTAAGACTCGATGAGTTGCTCGCCGAACATAAAAACTCGGAGATCGGCTTGAGCTCGGTTCGGCCTACTCCCGAATCACGAGTTACTCGCAAGTTCGTCTACATAGGATTACATTAATGAGAATAAACTATATAAATTGAAATTGAAAATCTATCTAATTGGTTCTCAATCTTATCAAATAATTTTCTAATCTTTATATATAGTTCAACATCTTTTTGGCTTTCCGATACAAAATAGTCGAATCTGAAACTCTGCCGATGCTAATAACCATAAAGAGGGTCCGATATCGATTCCAATACCGATATTTTTAACCTTGATTTCTGGCTGTCGGCTTTCCTCATTACATTCTGAGTTGTTAGTTTCCTCACATTGGTTTTAGTAGACACTTGATAGCTGAAACAATAGATCTAATATAACATCATGCTAACTAGGAGAAGTTTCCATTTGTTTAAGCATGAATTTAATTCACTGGCAGACATGCAATCTTAATTTAGAGCATTTGCAGAAATATCTTCACAATTTTTACTCGAATGTGTATTATGTCGTATGGTAAGGTACTTTTCAGATGACATGCTTTCCAAGTGCTCTTGCTTTACAGTAAATCTCAGCAAAAGACTCCATGATCATATGCTCAATCCATAATATTCATCTCAGTTTATAATATTCTTTGCAGATACCATGCTTTCCTCATTTCCCTTGAAGCTAAATCGCTATTCCACATTAATTGTTTGGCGTGGCTTGAGGCCTTCAAGCAGCTACTGTGGCACAGGCGTTAAGAAGTTCGATTTGACTGACTTGACGTAAGAAATCAATTAATTGCAGTTTTGCATTGTGTACAACTAATTATAGACTTATAAAAGTGATTTTATGTATTTGCTGTTTCCAGATTTGTAAAACTTGATTACATTCCGAAATCTTCCACTCCAATTAACTTTTTCAATTTTTGAAACTTTGAGCTGTTTTTCTTTGTAGTCCAGTTGCAGAATGTTTCTTTTGATTTTTTGAGAGCCCTTTTTCGGTATCTTCTATTTCATGGAACAGGTTCAATTCTTACTTCTGTTTCTACTCTGATTCCTGGCTCACTCAAGCTAAATCAGGGTCCATGTTTTGGCTGTGAATATTGACAACTAAAGTAATTTCGAACTTATCTGTTGTTTTGCCCACTTGTGCATGATTCCTTGTTTGGTTGCTTGATTGTGGGCCAAGGTGCAACTAATTTTAGTATTGGGTTTAAATTACTATATTTTGTCAGTCTTAACATCTCAAGAATGTTGTGAAGTACTTATTGACAAATAAACATTTGTCAAAATGTTCTCCTTCCCTAAAACTTTATCCCAATTGTAGTTGTCCTCATACATGGTATCCAAATGCTCGGAGAAAACAGCGTAAAGTGTTCTTGCATGTGGGCCCTACAAACAGTGGGAAAACATACAGTGCACTCAAGCAATTAGAGTCATGTTCTTCAGGTATGTACACCTTATGAAAAAGGAGTAGATATAACTTTTCAAGTGCCAATGCTATATTTGTAAAATAATCTTCCATTATCATTTGCTAAAGGATTATATTGTGGGCCTTTAAGACTACTGGCGTGGGAGGTGGCACAAAGATTGAACAAGGCTAATGTTCCCTGTAACTTGATTACGGGACAAGAAAGACATGAAATTAGTGGTGCCAATCATAGTTCAGTTACTGTTGAAATGGCTGATGTCACCAGTGAGTACCAATGTGCTGTCATTGACGAAATTCAGGTACACGGGGAAATATTTTTCACCTTCACCTGAATTTTCTTTGTTTCTCATCTAAGTTTCGATATCACCAGGTACATGCAAAACCGTGGAAAATGACTACCTAAAACATAAGAAAAATCGTAGTAAAAGAGACATTAATTGTATGCTGGTTATTCCCTACAAATGTAAGAAAAGAAACATTAATTGAATTCAGAAATGTGTACTAAGACATAATTTGTACTAAAACAGTACTCAATAAAGTATGTATGCTGGTTATTCCCTACAAATCTCAATAATTCTTTGAGGTTCGCAAGAATTTCTTACTAGCAGCCCCCTTCAATTCCACATACGTACTTATTTTCTCCACCAAATTAGGGTCAACTACCACCTCTTTGATCAATCTCCCATTTCTACATCCATTTTCTAGATTTGAAATTCTTCTAGTGTTTAATGTTGTAACCATCTATGCCATTATAACCTTACATGTAACTTCCTTTCAAATTTTAGATTTTGCTTAATAATACATGACTCTACAGTCTTTTTATTGGAGAATTAAGTGTTAGTGAACTCTGTAGAGAGGAAAAATAATGGATGATTTATTAATCATGAGAGACTACATATATATAGGAGAGGCTAGCCCCTCTCCTATTGTTCTAAGCAATGTTGGACTAAAGCCCACTAACTAATAGTTCTAATATAACACTTAACACCTTCCCTCAAGCTGGAGCATAGATGTCAATTATGTCCAGCTTATTACATAAAAATTGAACCATAGGACCCAAAAGAGGCTTTGTGAATATATCAGCTATCTGGTCGCCGGTCCTCACATATTGAAATTTTATCACTTCCTTTTTATACTCATCACGAACAAAGTGGATATCAATTTCAATATGCTTCGTCCGTTCATGAAATACGGGATCGATGGCAGTATGAATAGCAGATTGGTTATCACACCATAGATCTGCCGCTTGAGATCCTGCGTCTTCTTCCAGTTCTTGTAAAAGATGCTTCATATATAATATATGTGATGTGCCATGAGCAATGACTCGATATTCTGCTTCTGAGCATGAGCGTGCTATCACACTTTGTTTCTTGCTCTTCCGTGACACTAGATTTTTGCCAATAAGTACTGAGTAGCCAAATGTAGATCGTCTATCTATCATGCTTACTTTCCAGTTAAAATCAGTAAAACACTCAATACGAGTGTATCCATGATTCTCCATCCGAATTTCTTTTCATGGATTCTTGACTAGATAATACAGGATTCTGAGAACTGTCTGTCAGTGTGGAACTCTTGGAGAAGCCATAAATCTACTTGCAACACTCACTGCGAAAGAAATGTCCGGACGAGTCATGACCGCCAAGTAGTTGAGTTTTTCAACTACTCGACGATACTGATCTGAATTGGTCATCAGGACCCCTTCGTCTGGAAGTAACTTTGCCCCTGGATCCATATGTGAGGTTGCTCCCTTGGCTTGTATCATGCCTACATCATTTAGTATGTCCAACACATACTTTTTTTGGGACATTACAATGTCCCGCTTACTCCGTGTGACCTCAATGCCCAAGAAATAGTTTAAGGATCCCATATCCTTGGTTTGAAATTATTCTTCCAGAAACTTCTTGAGGCCTGCAATATCCTGACTGTCATCTCCCGTGATTACAATATCATCAACACAGACACCAAGTAGTATCCTTCCAGCTGATGTCTGTCGGTAGAATACGGAATGATCCTTCTTTGATTGACACAGACCAAACTGAGTAACCACATTGTAAATCGACCAAATCACGCACGGGATGCTTATTTTAGACCATAGAGGGCCTTCCTCAGATGACATACTTTACCTTCCCTTGCAACGAACCCGGAAGGTTGCATCACGTATACCTCTTCATCAAGATCCCCGTGGAGGAAAAGCATTCTTGATATCCAATTGAAGCAACGGCCAGTCATAACGAACAACCAAGGCCATGAGGGCACGAACAGACGTCATTTTAGCAACATGAGAGAAGGTCTCGAAGTAATTCTCACCATAGATTTGAGAATATCCTTTGGCCACCAGACGAGCCTTTAGGCGATCAAGAGAGCCATCTGGTTTCACCTTGATCGTGAATACCCATTTGCAACCTACTGCCTGTTTATCAATAGGTAAATCGAATAAGTCCCAAGTATGGTTCTCCATGAGAGCTTTCATCTACTCGTTCATAACAGCACGCCAATCGGGATGTTTGAGACCCTCCTCATCGGTCTTGGAAATCTGATTCCCATCAATAGTAGCCAGCAGGGACTGACTGTGGCTAGTAAGTCCTTTGTTGTTTTCAACATACAAGAGATGATCACGACAGGCACGACGAGGACGATCTGGAGGCGGAATAGCCGGAGCTGCTGGCGGAATCGGTGAAGCTGCTGGCGAAACCGGTGGAGCTGCTGGTGGAACAGGTGGAGGCGACTCAGTGGAGCCAGAGGAGGATGACTCTGTGAGCATCAATGGCGATGTTTGAGTGGGTGACGTCGGCACTGACTGAATCGGTGTATGCGAACCATTGATCCAGGAGAACTGGCTCGGTAAGGGAGGGCACCCTTACGGAGGGCTTTTGTGTTTGATTAGAAAATAACAAGAAATCTTCTTCTGGATAAACTTGAGGAACTGGATCCGTTGTTTATGGAAGTAGAGAAAATTCGGTTTCAACAAAGGCTAACATCCCGAGTGAAAAAATTATTCTCTTTAAGACCCTGAAAAAAATACCGATACCCTTTCTGATCTTTAGGATAAATACATTGTATTGCCTTATGATCTAATTTAGAAAGAGTCGGTCGAGTATTCCGAACATAGCATAAGCAGCCAAAAATTCTGAGAGGCAGAGGAAATGACTCTCGACTTGGATATAGCCTAGAAAAGGGAGTATGACCATTAAAAACTGACGATGACATGCAATTAATAAGATAACAAGCGGTAAGAACCGCATCCGACCAAAATTTCTTGGGAGTACGTGCTTGAAACATAAAAGCACATGTTGTTACCAAGAGATGGCGATTCTTGCGTTCGGCCACATCATTCTGTTGTGGTGTGTACGGACAAGAAATTTGGTGGATGATGTCATTGCGGGCCAGATGACTATCGAGCTTACGAGACAAACACTCACGACCATTGTAACTTCGAAGAATTTTGATAGGAACACCAAATTGTGTTTTGATTTCGGCATAAAAATTATACCAAATATTAAATAATTCGGAGCGATTTTTTATTAGGTAAACAAAAGTAACACACGAGTAATCATCAACAAATGTAATAAAGTACTTAAAATCCATTATTGATTCAACCAGACAAGGTCCCCATATATCAGAATGCACCAGTTCGAAAGGAGCAGATGCAACTTTATTATGACTCACCGGATATGGAACCCGGTGATGCTTAGCTAAACTACACGACTCACAATGAAGGGTAGCAGAAATATCTAAAGAAGGGTACATTTTCTGTAGAGCTTGGATAGATGGATGTCCTAACTGACAATGTAACTTGAAATGATCGAGTTTCACTGCCGGCACAGATAACAGAAGAAGGTACGTCAAACAAATACAAGCCTCCAGCCACATGTCCCTTACCGATAGTGTTTCCAGTTTTTAGGTCCTAAAAAATACAACCATCAGGAAAAAAATGTTACCGAGCAGTGCAAGTTCACGAGTAACTTGACTAATGGAAATTAAATTAAACGGGTTCCCAGGTGTAAGCAATACAGAATTGAGCGACAGTCCGAAAGAAAGACTGGCACTTCCACGTCCTCGGACTATCAGGGAACCTCCATTGGCAACAGTAATGCCAGAAACACGATGGCTAAGGACATAATTATGTATCATACCTGCGTCACCAGTCATGTGAGTAGACGCTCCAGAGTCAATTATCCCGCTACTTTGGCTTGACTATACATGCTGCGAAGTATCCGACTGTGGATCCAGACGTGAAAGCGTCACTACGACGTTGAGCCTGGAAATCAAGGAACTCTGTATATAAATTCGAAGTCAGCTGAATAGATTGGACACCATCATCAGGAACATCAGTTGCGATATTAGCCGCAGGTGATTTAGTGCATTGCCAGTAGAAATGGCCAAGCTGACCACAATTAAAGCATGTGCGTGGCCGTCCTCCATTGCGACCACCATTACCACGGCCCCCATCACCACCAGTATTGCGGCCACCACGTCGTCCACCACGACCACCACGAATGCCTGTAGGAGCAGCACCAATAGCAGAGCGATCAACAGGTGGATCACCCGGAGTGGTCTCTACGACTTTTGCTGCTCGAAGGACATGATAATGTGCTTCCATTAAAGATGGAACTTCAGATCCAGCAATGATCTGAGATCGAGCAGAGTCCGCATCATGACGTAGAGAGGCAAGATACGCCATAACATGAAGTTGTTTACATTGACCCTAGCTTCATTGATATCTGTAGTAAGGGGCAATATACGATCAACTTCATCAAACATAGCCTTAAATGTCTTGAAGTGATCTTTATGAGATTTTTCTTCCTGATTTGCTCTGTATATGCCAACGATGGAGTCATACATGCGAGGCAAATTGCGTTTGCCATCAAACGCTATTGTTAGGACCGTCCATAATTCCCTTAACAGAATCCGTATTCTGAACCATGTCTTCCACCGATGGTTCTATGGAGTTCATCAACTGTGTAAACAGCCGACTATCATCTATCTTCCATTGCTCAAAGCTGGGGTCAGGCTTTGCGGGGGGTTGTCAGTCAAATGTTTGGACACGCATCCATAGAAGCGTCTTCTCGACCTTCGTATGCCATGTCGAGTATCCCTCTGGTCCGTCCAATTTTCGATCGACAAATCGGATTGTGGAAATCGTTGTACTAGTGCCCATTGGTCCCACCATTGTCTTCCCAATGCTAGTACTGTTGGCGCTCAAATATCTCTCTCTTAGGCGCCTAACGTTCTTAGGCGTCCATTATCTCTTAGGTGTAACTCTCTTAGGCGCCCTACTGTTTCTTAGGAGTTCCATTCTCCTAGGACTCCTTATGCATTTAGACGCCCATCTCTCTGAGGCGCCCTGACCCATTTAGGCGCCTACTGCTACTAGGCGCTCAACTTTTCTAGCCGCCTACTTCCATGGGCGCCTTTCTCAAAGTACTCAGTTCCCTGCTGACATCTACAAATCTACGTGGCGTATTAATCTGCCATGCATGCTGAACGTGGTGCACTACTCCGAATTTCCTGAAGAACGTGCCCATCACTTGGCCACGACCACGCGCCTATTCCGCATAGGCGCCACATGTCAATAGGCGCCCCTGCTTAAAAATGACGCCCAGTGGCTTAGACGCCTATCCAGAGAAAGACGCCTAGTTTGGATAACTGTCAGGTGGTTATCTCTTGGCTCTGTAAATAGAGCTCCACTCCCCCAACATACAGGGACAGAGAGGAGAGGTATAGTTTGAGCACTCATCGCACTTCCATCTTCTGCAATCATCAATTCTCAAGAGCAAGTTCTTCAACCGTTAATCGAAGCCGAAGTTCTGTCGATACTTCTACACGGCCGAGCCATACAGAAGATTCCTCGTCAACAGAAGCTCCGAGACACAGTGACAAGTTTGCTTCCATCCACAATCGCCTCGTCAAAGGGACAAAGCGGTCGTCAATCAGATCGGACTCTTACAGTTGTACTTCTCCAAATTCATTGTACTCGTGTACGATTCTTTAAAGTTTGTAATAAAAAAACACATTTTGTTTTTTGCAAACAAAATACGACTCTGTTGGAGACGACCTTCTCCTCCAACGAGAAGGTGACAACTCAAGGCGATTCATCATCGATTGGCACTAAGAAAGGAATGTTGGTCGTTAAATTCGACCAAACAGCGTTCGAAAAGATGCTAAGTGCTCCTGGTGCTAAGCGCGCCCCTGGTACATATACTGTGACCAAAGCTAGGCACACTGTATAAGTGCAGAACCACTATCTGAAGAGGCGCCTCAAATGGGTTCCTAGGCCTGCTGGTGCACCACAAGGAGATAGGAGCCCATTTGAGGGCGCCTATTCTCTCAAAACCACTGATCCCACCTCTGCTGTGATGCCCAAATCTTTGGGCGCATCATCTGGAGATAGTAGCCCGCTTGAGGGTGCCCATTCTCTCAAATCTGCCTCTGCAGTGATGCCCAAATCTATGGGCGCATCATCTGGAGATAGGCGCCCGCTTGAGGGCGTCTATTCTCTCAAATCTACCATCCCTAGTTCTTCTGTAGGAGATGCGCCACAGAGATAGGTGCCTACTTGAGGGCGCCCATTCTCTTCCATCTATTTTGCCAAATCCTGAATCTTTCAGCAAAGGCACTACGGCTGCTCAAAGGCGCCATATCATACGCACTGAGAGATTGTGCGCACAACAAAAGGGGATACTTCCTACCCCTCATTTGAATGAAAAACTTCCTAACATGCGCATAAGTCGTAATGCACGAGAAAACTCCAAGTGCAACAGACTGAAATGATGGTTGATACTGATATGCGCACCCATCTTAACAGGCGTCAAGCCCAACTTAACCAGAATATGCGCCCCATTGTTGAACAAGCAATGTCGCCTATAAGTTCTGGGCGCCCAAAATTCTCCTCTGCCAATGTGAATCCTATTCAAAGGGTGACACCTACTACTTCAAAGCGCCCAAAGATGAGTGCTAAAAATCCCCTCACTTATACTGCTGAAATAGGCGCTTCCTTATACCTTCAAGGAACCAACAAGGCCAGGAACATGCTACATCTTCCCTCTTCTACTACTAAGAAAATCGACCTCCGTGATCTAATTTCTCAAAAACGGAAGGCCGTATCCCCATCTCCACCAATAGTGCATCATTGCAGCTCACATGAGATTACAATCAGGTGCTGTTGCAAAGTAGCCAAACGGTTAGTTTTTGATCGTCTTACTTTGACCCATCCTGTTGAGGTATCTTCAGAAGATGAGTCAGTATATGCCTCTGTTAACATGACAACTCATCGCTCTCACGAGGCTGAGGGTAGCCCAAGATGTACTTCGTCTCGGACCCGTACTCATAGACCCCCGGTTCGTACACATCGCACATTTGATGGGGTCTATCGACACACTAGATCAAGGAGTCGAGCTATAATCGGTCAAAGAAATCTTCCCATCTCTTATCCTAGGGGTAGATCTTTACATGATTTTGACGCCGCCAGTGAGAGTTCTGAGCAGACCATCTCTTCTTCAATAGCCAGAGAGGACTGCGTACGCCATTACAGAAGATCAGGATGCTTCCAGTTCTGCTAGCCAGGAGCAATGAATCGCCGTGCTAGAAGACAAATTGAAAACGATGGCCGAAATGGTGGCAAGCATGCACACCATAATTGTGGCTCAATTGTCATGCCTTAGTACCGGAATACTGAGGGTAACTAGGCCAGCTACACCATATGAGGTATGCAAACGTCATACGGCGATCGTGGCTATCAAGAGACAAGGGGGTGCATGCTACAATCAAGTCTCCTATGGTCTCACAGAGCATCTATGTCTCAATCAATCAAAACAAGAAGCAATAAATAATGATAATATAAAACAAAGCAGTAAGGCGTCCCCAACGCTTCATCAAAATAAATCATGAGCCTAGCTATACAAAATGATAAGCTAGTGCCAAGAGTCATAGGCACATAACTGTACTCAGCTGCAGTCTGATTTAATTACAATTATGTAAAATGAAACTAATGTCCAGAACAGCCGGCTAAACAGGTGCCGGTGGCTAAATGCCAAGTACAAAATAGAAGATATCAGAGGAGTGAAAAAGAAACCCACTCATGTTCCCTGGCGTCCATACTCCTGGTAGTGTTTCGGGTAGAAGGCTGGATCCTCTGGTGCTGCTACGATATCTGGCCAAACAAAACCAGCAGGGTCAGGCCCCAAATAGCAAGTACAACAAGGGAGCACATAATGAATAAGATAAAATCCAATGAGTAAATTAAGACCTGATTCAAGAGTTATAGGCTTATACCATATCATCGAGACAATACGACACCCTTACAACCAAATAAGGACAAACGGTGCCAATATCGTGCTGAGATAAGATATATCCTATAACCATGGGCAGGTGAAGGGCTTCTGCTCGCAACTTCGGTCCATAGCCTATCGCAGCACAATAGCACAATCCAACAACCAAACAAGGACATGGGTTGGACCACGCACCACGATAGTCCATGTTCCTCAGTTGCTAACAGAAGAAAACATATCACAAACAAGTCAGCTTACAAGTGGCCAATCGATCCTACGGCTTTCTATGATTTGTCTGGATTATCCCAGTAATGCAATATATAGGAATCCTCATATCGTATCGCATCCAAGCAGGGCTAGCCAATCCATTATATACACGCACGCACGAAATGCACCGATCCCTCGAAAGGCCACCGCGCTAGAACAAGCAATAATGGTTCTAGCCCTCCTATAGGGAGAGCTGACTCGGCATTCACAAATCAGATATTGCACTCCACTAGTGCGGATGACTATACAGTATCCGAGACGGCCAACCCGACACGTTAGGACATGGCCTAGGGTGGCTGGTAATGTACGATCTCGGGATTCCGTTCCCTCCCAATGCTTTTACCAATTAAAGTTGCTTAGATTAACCCTATCTTGATCTTGGAATTACATGTCATGGTCACATGGTCATCCTCCTATATGTCGTACCATAGTACGTATATCCTAAGTATGAATCCACATCGGCTCAAGTAGTCCCAAATCTGGATCCATGCTTAGTGTAATGCATCAAACAACAATCAATATACCACGACATTATTACTGACCAATTACCATGACTGTGCTGGAAAGTACGCATGTATTGACATATAACACGAATGATCACTTAGCACGCAGAGTCACACCTTAGTGCACTCATTAAATAGCACCGCAGTGCATACTAATATTGTATCTCAATACACACTTAGAAAAGGTACCAACAAGTATACATGTAATCAAGTCAGGAACACGGTCAAGTCCGGAAGTCACATGGACCCCTCGTGACATAAAAGTCACATAGGATACGAAAGTCTCAGATATTCATGGCACACTAAGGTCAGGACAAGAAGTCAAGGTCAAAGGTGCACAAGGTATGCAAGGTGCAAGGTGCACAAGGTGCAAGGTCAAAGGTGCACAAGGTGCACAAGGTGCAACGTGCACAATTTGCAATGTGCAAGGTGTACAAGGTACAAGGTTAAAGGTGCACAAGGTGCAAGGTGCACGAACCAAAAGGTGCGCGAGGTGCAAGGTACTCGGACCAAAAGGTGCCCGAGGTGCAAGGTGCACTGACCAAAAGGTACGCGAGGTACAAGGTGGACGAACCAAAAGGGGTGCGAGGTGCGCGGACCAAAAGGTGCGCGAGGTGCAAGGTACGCTGACGAAAAGGTGCGCGAGGTGCAAGGTACGCGGACCAAATGGTGCGCGAGGTGCGAGGTGCGCGGACCAAAAGGTGCGCGAGATGTCGTCCCTACCAGTAAGCTTTTGGCCATGGAGTTTTAGAAACTTCTAATATCCATAACTTGGACTATAGGACTCGAAATTGGGCGAAATAAATGTCAAAACTAAATGAAATTGAATTCTCTACAACATGGAACAAGTAGTTTTCGAAAAAGAGTAAGTTTGATAGATCAAAACCATAAAAACCCATAAACTCTAGTTTTTGGAACATAGATATATTCAAAACTAGCCATTAAAATAAAAAACTCCATGAACTAAACTTGTAGAGAATGAAGAGATGAACAATCTAGTCTAATAATATCCAAAAAAAAAAAAATCAAGAAATGAAAAATGCAAGAATCTCTCCATTTGATGCAAGTTGTACTTGCCTAAAAGTTTATTTAAGAAAAATAAATGAAAGAGTGAATGAGGAGAGAGAGTGAGGAAGAAAATATATATAGGGGTTGGGTTGACTCAAAGAAACCCTAATCTTAAGCATGGTCTTATCCATATAACTAATGACATGTTAAATGCTACATGATACAACTAATTAAATTATTTAAATAAAATCCTAACCACAACACGGTTCAGATATCTTATCATCGAAGCAGTGAGCCACGCCTACAGCCAGACAAGGACAAGGGGTGACATACTAATCCGCGACGAGATACTGTTCCATGGTATGACCAGTTACAAATACATGATACATACAATTAAGATACAGGTGTCAGATACCACATACAGAAAAATCAAAAATTTACGTATTCCGGGAACGGAGAGTGACATCTCTACCCTCTAGAAAAATTCCGTCCTCGAAATTTCGATAAGGCTAGTCGAGCGCGCTCTCCGATCACGAAATACACTCAGGACATATAGGAAGCACAATTATCAAACAACACATGGCACATGAATAGATTACGAAAGAAAGAACAATTAAGTAAAAGCACAAACAATAATCATACCCTAGAAGGAAAGTGATCGGAGACATACGAATAAAATATGCCTCCCGAATCAGTTAGGTAGGAATTCGTCCTCGAGGTTCTACGCTGACTCCCAAAGTGGACAAGGGTCAACGCTTGAGATAAGTCGGTACCAATGACTTAATCAAGAACGAGACTCTGCCCAGGACGTACTCTCGTAATCAAGACACATGATGAATATCACGTATCACATGATACGAGAGCAGATGAGTGAGACGAGAAAGTCGCCTTCACTCTTCGAATATAGAACTCAAGGAATTATAATGAATAATACTCAAAACTTACCCACAATCTGACCGCCTTCGGACAACCTCTGCTCAAATACTCCAAATTCTACCTGCCTCTGATCCTGCTGAACCCCTTGTTGCTGCCTTCCATGGACTTGCTGTTGCGGCCTCTGCAGCTCTGTCCGATGCGGTACTTGTCGGTACATCTGAGCCTGCGTCAGTAATGGACGCTGGGCTAATGGCCTTACTGCTAGTGCTAGCCCTTGATACGGTGCTACCTCTGGAGCTGGCAACGCCAGAAACTGCTGAGCTGGCCCTCATGGCCTTTGTATCTGTGGGCACGTAGCTATACGATGGTCTGAACCTCCACACCTCAAGCACTGCCCATTCGCTGACTGACACACTTCCCGAGTGTGCCCTCCCTTACCACAATAAGTGCAACCCACTGGTGCCTCTTGATGTTGGTGCCTCGGTTGCTGCTGTCGAACCGGTGCTGTTACAACTGTCGTGACCGGTGCTGCATCACGAATACGGACGCCAGGTGCTGGTGCTGACGTCCGAGGTACTACTCCTCCCACACTCTGCGTATGAGACCTCCTCTGGCCTCTAGTCCTTGCTGATAACCTTTGAATAGTAAGCTCGTGCCTCCGAGCCGCTATCAATACTGCATCGAATGTCTGGTAGTCGTGCCCTCGACCAACTGCATAATCTCTAAGTGAAGTCCCTGCTGTAACCTCATAGCCTTCTTTGGCTCTGTAGCTACCATCACCGGTGCAAACCGACTCAATCTGCAGAACTCTGCTGCATAGCCATCTACCGTCCTACCAGCCTGCTTGAGACTGATAAATCTCTACTAAAGCTCATACCGAGCTACCACGCCAAAGTACTTGGCCTTGAACCTGGTACTGAAGCTATCCGAAGGAACATGACGCCTCATTCTAACCTCTTCTGATGCCCACCAGTCGCGGGCGAGATCCTGAAGTAACAGTCTGACCTGGTCAACCTTCTCTCCTGCTGGAACCTTTGCTGCTGTCAATATGGCCTCAATATCCTGAAGCCAAGCATCCGCTGTAATGGCATCCTCCGTGCCATCAAAGTACCTCGGGTTAAGTCGGCAAAACCTCCCCGACGCTCCCGAGTCATTCCTGACGCTCCTCTCAAGAGCTAGCTGTAACCCCTGATTCAGTAATACATTCTGTTCTTGTTGCTGGGTCTGCTGTTGCTGTTGGGCTACCGCCTGACGCTGCTGGATGGCCAAAAATCTCCTGATAACCTCCATGAGAGCTGCAGCATCAGGTACTACCGCTGCTGCTGACACTACTGGTGGTGCTGGAGTTTCTGGCACCTGTTGCCCTACTGGCTCTGACAACACTTCCACTCGGATCTGCCCAGGGAAAGGTACTCCTCCGTGTTGTTGTCCTGTCGAGCCATGCTCTGCTGGTTGTTCTTCCACATTGGCCACTGAGAAAGAAGCACCCCTATAGGGAAAGATATAGGATATCAATTGACAGGACGAGAAAGATTCGAGGATGCAATTCAAGTTATCAATCAAGGTGAGGAAGGGAAGACGGAGCAAGAGATCAAAGGGAACAAGTTTTGATTGAGACTCCTATAATCGCAATACCCGACAAGTCTGAAAATCAGACCTGCATGGGCCACCAATAAAACCTTGTCACGCCCCAGTACCGGAATACTGAGGGTAACTAGGCCAACTACACCATATGAGGTATGCAAATGTCATTCGGCGATCGTGGCTGTCAAGAGACAAGGGGGTGCATGCTACAATCAAGTCTCCTACCTATGGTCTCCCAGAGCATCTATGTCTCAATCAATCAAAACAAGAAGCAGTAAATAATGATCATATAAGACAAAGCAGTAAGGCGTCCCTGACGCTTCATCAAAATAAATCATGAGCCTAGCTGTACAAAATGATAAGCTAGTGCCGAGAGTCATTGATACATAACCGTAGTCAGCTGGAGTCTGATTTAATTACAATTATGTAAAAGGAAACTAATGTCCAGAACAGCCGGCTAAACAGGTGCCGGTGGCTAAATGCCAAGTACAAAATAGAAGATATCAGAGCAGTGAAGAAGAAACCCACTCATGGTCCCTGGCGTCCATACTCCTGGTGTGCACCATTGTTCGGGTAGAAGACTGGATTCTCTGGTGCTGCTACGATATCTGGCCAAACAAAACCAGCGGGGTCAGGTCCCGAATAGCAAGTACCACAAGGGAGCACATAAAGAATAAGATAAAACCCAATGAGTAAATTAAGACCTGATTCAAGAGTTATAGGCTTATACCATATCATCGAGACAATACGACACCCTTACAACCAAACAAGGACAAACAGTGCCAATATCGTGCCGAGATAAGATATCCTATAACCATGGGCAGGTGAAGGGCTTCTGATCGCAACTTCGGTCCATAGCCTATCGCAACACAATAGCCCAACCCAACAACCAAAAAAGGATATGGGTTGGACCACACACCACGATAGTCCATGTTCCTCAGTTGCTAACAGAAGAAAACATATCACAAACAAGTCGGCTTGCAAGCGGCCAATCAATCCTACGGCTTTCTATGATTTGTTTGGATTATCCCAGTAATGCAATATATAGGAATCCTCAGATCGTATCGCATCCAAGCAGGGCTAGCCAATCCATTATATACACGCACGCACGAAATGCACCGGTCCCTCGAAAGGCCACCGCGCTAGAACAAGCAATAACGGTTCTAGCCCTCCTATAGGGAGAGTTGGCTCGGCATTCACAAATCAGATACTGCACTCCACTAGTGCGGATGACTATACAGTATCCGAGGCGGCCAACCCGACACATTAGGACATGGTATAGGGTTGCTGGTAATGTACGATCTCGGGATTCCGTTCTCTCCCAATGCTTTTACCAATTAAAGTTGCTTAGATTAACCCTATCTTGATATTGGAATTACATGTCATGGTCACATGGTTATCCTCCTATATGTCGTACCATAGTACGTATACCCTAAGTATGAATCTACATCGGCTCAACTAGTCCCAAATCCGGATCCATGCTTAGTGTAATGCATCAAACAACAATCAATATACCACGACATTATTACTGACTAATTACCATGACTGTGCTGGAAAGTACGCATGTATTGACATATAACACGAATGATCACTTAGCACGCAGAGTCACACCTTAGTGCACTCATTAAATAGCACCGCAGTGCATACTAATATTGTATCTCAATACACACTTAGAAAAGGTACCAACACGTATACATGTAATCAAGTCAGGAACACGGTCAAGTCAGGAAGTCACATGGACCCCTCGTGACATAAAAGTCACATAGGACACGCAAGTCTCAGATATTCATGACACACTAAGGTCAGGACAAGAAGTCAAGGTCAAAGGTGCACAAGGTGTGCAAGGTGCACAAGGTGCAAGGTACAAGGTGCACAAGGTGCAAGGTCAAAGGTGCACAAGGTGTGCAAGGTGCAAGGTGCACAAGGTGCAAGGTGTACAAGGTGCAAGGTGCACAAGGTACAAGGTTAAAGGTACACAAGGTGCGCGAACCAAAAGGTGCGCGAGGTGCAAGGTGCGCGGACCAAAAGGTGCGCAAGGTACAAGCTGCGCGGACCAAAAGGTGCCTGAGGTGCAAGGTGCGCGAGGTGCACGGTACGCGGACCAAATGGTGCGCGAGGTGCGAGGTGCGCGGACCAAAAGGTGCGCGAGGTGTAAGGTGTGCGGACCAAAAGATGCGCGAGGTGCGAGGTGCGGGACCAAAAGTTGCGCGAGGTGTCGTCCCTACCAGCAAGCTTTTGGCCATGGAGTTTTAGAAACCTCCAATATCCATAATTTAGACTATAGGACTCGAAATTGGGCGAAATGAATGTCAAAATTGAATGAAATTAAATTCTCTACAAAATGGAACAAGTAGTTTTCGAAAAAGAGTGAGTTTGATAGATCAAAACCATAAAAACCCATAAACCCTAGTTTTTGGAATATAGATCTACTCAAAACTAGCCATTAAAATCAAAAATTTCAAGAACTAAACTCGTAGAGAATGGAGAGATGAACAATCTAGACTAATAATATCAAAAAAAAAAATCAAGAAATAAAAAATGCAATAATCTCTCCATTTGGTGCAAGGTATACTTGCCTAAAAGTTTGTTTGAGGAAAGTAAATGAAAGAGTGAATGAGGAGAGAGTGAGGAAGAGAATATATATAGGGGTGGGGTTGACTTAAAGAAACCCTAATATTAAGCATGCTCTTAACCATATGACTAATGACATGTTAAATGTTACATGATACAATTAATTAAATTATTTAAATAAAATCTTAACCACAACACGGTTCAGATATCTTATCATCGATGCAGTGAGCCACGCCTACAACCAGACAAGGACAAGGGGTGGCATACTAATCCGCGACGAGATATTGTTCCATGCTATGGCCAGTTACAAATACATGATACATACAATCAAGACACAGGTGCCAGATACCACATACAAAAAAAATTAAAAATTTACGTATTCCGGGAACGGGGAGTGGCATCAACACACGGTTCTACCGGTTGTGAATACAACCCAAGAACCTATATCGACATCTGCTCCTGTCAATGTTAGTTTGGGGGTATAGTCTCCTCATATCGCCTCCATACCAGTTCAGGTTACTCCAAGTCAGTCTGGAGTTGGGGGTAGTACTTATCATGCTGTCCCTCCTCCTAACACATCCAATTAATCCTCTACTCCGCAACTGTCGGGAGATACTAACGAGGCTGTGAAACTCTTGCGTTCTCAATTCGAAGCCTTCAAGCAAAAAAGACGGCCTGCAGAAGCTTGGTATCAAACAACCATACATTGTTGAGTGAAAAGAGGTGCAGTTTCCACCCAAGTATAAGTCTCCTACTATAATGTTGTTTGATGGCAGTACATCTCCGAATCAATATCTCGATCACTTTGAGATAATGACCGACCAGCTTGTAGTGCCCCGTCCCGCTCAGTCAATCGGAGGAATCGAAACGCCAACGGCATTCGGACTTAGCCTTGCAACGGCTGCTCGAAGACACCGCTCGGTCGAGGCGACCGCTCGCTCAGGTGGGGTAGTTTCGGTGAACTTGCCTCATCTTAACCTTCACATAATAAATCACATGTTTTCAACTTGCACAAGTAGGCTTGATAATAAAAGAGACGAATCAACATAGATAAGGGAATAATCCCGACGGATCGAATTGAGTTAGAATATGGAAAGGTCCAACGATCGTCTTAGAGTTGGTGCACTACGTGCTTTGAAAATGACATTCGATCCTTCGTCCCGTGGCTTGGGAGAAGGAAAGTTGGATGAGTAGACGAAGTTATGAACGTAGCCTAAGTCATAGCGTCGCCCGCATAAATGCTTCATAAAGCATGTACGGTCCTATCATCCAAGGCTTGGCATAGCCTTGGCTTGCCCCATGAGTTAAGTTGCGTTGCACGGCTTATGATATAAGTCTAGGCACCCAAATGACTTGGTCGTTCAGAAGTCGAACGCATGCGCGGCACGTTTCCGCAATGCGAGGCTTGACGCAGCCTTTGCTCGTCGAGTCGTTGTGCGTTTAAGTCGGGCAAGTTATGTTAGGCTATCGGAGTGGTAGCAAACACGGTCCTAGGAGTTCTTCGGTTGGGTATAACCACATAGTCTTACGGTCTCAAGGCCCGTCATATAAAGTATGACTTGAACGATGGCGTCGCGTAGAACGTAAGTCGGTTTAAGGCACGATGCACGGACTTAGTGTTTAAGGCATGAACCACGGTTGATTTAATGAGTTTTGGAGAAAGGACTATCAAATAGGCATTCATGAGTTGAATGAAACGATATGGTAACGTGGAAAGAAGGCTCGCGACCGTGGGTCGTTGAGGGATCTCAAGGATAGAAGTCTTGATATTGGTTTGAAAGAGATGGTAACATTGGAAGATGAATGACTGTGTGAGACGTCAGTTTGTGTCGAGTCTTGCTTGGTCATTGGACAACTTGTCGACAAGGGTGAGTTTCCTCGAGCGACAACCCGGGGCCACGGGACCGACTCGGCCTAGGAGGAAACATGGTATAGCCGTAGCTGGACGAACCGCTCGGGTTATTCGGGAACTTTCTTCGGGGCTAGCTACTTGCGTTGAAAGGGTCGCCGAATAACAAGGCTATAGTCCAGGATAGCTTGTCATACTAGTGACTAATTCATATAGATGAGTCGGCACGGACGGCAATCCACGAGTGTGCCTTTGGATTGAATCGAGTATTGAGTGCACTATCAAGGAGTCGAATTGAATGTGTGTGTATAGTTTGAACACAATGTTGGGTCTAAGATTTGGTTGCAACGTAGGCGACGTGCTTCGGCACGAGATGTGGCGTCGAGTCTTATGTTGTCGGCATATAAGTTGCATGTTATGATTGAGTTGTCTTGAGTTTAAGTCAGGAGATGCCGCAAGGCAAAGTTGGTCGAGTGACACTTAGTCCACAAGTTGGATATGTCAGTTGATGATTTAGTAGCAAAGGGCCGCGAGGCGGCGATATGATTGAGTCTCATTGAGTTGCGAGGCACGGCCTCAACAAGGACTTATAGCACGGTCACACGGGAATGGAGTCTTATCGCGTAGTTGCGTCTCTGATTTTGGCCGAAAGGCAAGCACGACTTGATAGGTTAACGTTGTTGAGTCGACGTTGTTGTTGCAAGCACGAAATGGTCTAGAGACACAAAATAGGCCAAGGCGTCGGTCCTAAAACTGATCCTAAGGCAAGAGTAGAAAGACAATACAAAAGGGACTAAGTTGCACAAAGTAAATCAAACGTGTCGGTTTTGTATGGGTGGACGAGGAGCTCATTCCACCAGTACAGTTGAGTACTGACACCCACATAGTCTTTATGTGCAGGCACAGGTAGAAGCTCGTGGCGCGGAGCTCGCTTGGATGCGTCGAGGCACGGAGTTCCTTTGCGATTCGAAGCGTGCGGCCGCATGGAGTCAAGACTTATACGGGACATAATGTATGGACGTCGCCTTCTGAAGCATCCGCTGGCTCAAGACTTGTATTTGAGAGATGAGAGAGCTGAGTGACTTGTAATGTGAGAAGAGTGAGCTTGAGAGACTTGTAATCTTGGCCTTGCGTCCTTTGTAATCTTTGTTTCAATATCAATAAAGAGCTTCTTTGAATAACTTGTGTTTTGCCTTTAAATTTCCGCTGCTATTATTCAATGTCTCTGCATGGGACTTCTGTGCGACGATCCCGTCGCAGCCACTGGAATCGGCCGTTATGGAACCCGCCTTGCACGAGCGCAATCTAGGCTCGTGTGGCATCACGCCTTAGCGAGGACGATCGCTCCTACGGGAGCGGAGCGTGACACAGCTTCAACCTAATGATGCTCTTCTCACAAGAGTCTTTGTTGGGTGTTTGAAAGGAGTAGCCTACGACTGGTATCGCAGCCTGCCAGACGGGTGCATTACTTTTGCAGTTCTGAAACAGATGTTCTTGGAGCGCTTCTACGAAGGAACAAACGACATGACTATGTCGGCTTTAATCAAGATCATGCAAAGGCCCAACGAAACTGTGGATCGTTTCATTGAGCGTTAATGTCGCGAAGCACTCAAAATGCCCTTGTGAACTCCGGATGCATTAACTATAGATACATGCAAATCAAACTTGTTACCTATAGTTAGCATGTGGACGGGTTCCACTCAATTTCAAGATTGGCCTTCCTTCATAATAAGCGCCAGAGCAGCTGAGGAAAGTGCTGACAAATTTAAACAGTTAGGCATTCAAATGCCTAATCTCGACAAAGATGAACAACAAACAACCAGCAGCGGAGGTCGCCAGAACAACCGCAAAGGCAAAGAGACTTTGGCTATCAATCTCAAAGGCAAAGAAGCTCTGGCCGTCAACATAAGTCAGCCAATGCCTACCCCAACAATACCACCACCGAGGGCACCACGTCCGAAAGAAGAATATTCCTTCGACGAGGATGATATCATGAGCATCTTCGATTGCCTAATCTAAAGCAATAAATTTCAGTTGCCGGATGCAAAACGGCCAAAAGAAGTCGGTAAGACTGACCATCCTAAATATTGTGTCTTTCACAGGTTTATTGGACATCCGACTCGAGCATGCTACGTGCTCAAAAGAAAGATCCAAGAGATGGTCAATTCTGGTACAATTACTCTCCAACAGGACGAAAAGATTGTGACGGCTGACGTCGTCTCTCTATAATTTGGCGATTTCCCTGCTCAATTTGTACATGATGGTGTTGTCCCTATTCCGAGAACTACTATGGAGATTGTAAATCTCCCACCTGCACGAACGGATGGTCTGGTTCCTCTTTCTACTGAGAAAGGGATAATCATGTGGATCCATCCAGACTTGGTATCGGACTTTGAAGCACGATCTTCCTCCACAATGTCCAAGAAAGCAACCAAGTATAAGTCATGTCATATGATTTCATTGGGTGAACATTGCCTTCCACCCTTAACTGATACCTTCCTCTCGGCGGCAGATTCTTCTTCTCCTTCCTCCCATTTTGAGATAGCACTGTCAAAGCCAGAAGCCAAATATCAACCAGCTTTCCATCTGTATAGTCCACAGTCTCGTGAACTAATGACAAAGATGAGATATGACTTACAAAAGGCCCCCGGCTTGAATAATGGAAAGGGATCTCCAGTACCCCTTTCTCTATGTCTTCTACATAACTAATCTCGTGTCGGCTTAGGTTTTTGGACGAACTCTTCATCCTCCTAGAAGAAACGTTCTAAAACCAAAATCCGTACGAAGAATTGTAACATGGTGTCCTTTGAACCCGTCTCCGAAGAAGAAGCTTTAACCGGTCCAGGTCTGGGAGAATCTACTTGTGGGATTATTCAGAAGGTCAAGAGAACTCTGCACCAATTTCGGAGGCTATTCCAGCATCATCTTCTTCCCCTGTCGCGAATGTTCCGTCTGCTTCATCACCTTCAGTGGAACAGACTCTTCCTAAACCAACAGCAGCAGACAAGGGAAAACAGCCAGTCCGCTTCGATAAGGTATTGAAGAAGACTCCATCCCTTGGGTTGGAGAAGCGATATAACTTTGATATATTGGCTCAACTAGCTAATACTCCAGCAAGACTGTCAATCTTTGAACTCTTACGTCTCTCAAAGAAAACTCGAGAAACATTGAGTGAAGCTTTGATACAAGCTGATACTTGTCTGGCACTCCTTAAAAAGCCAGAAGAAGAACCTGCCACATGTTTGCATTGTCATAGCGTATTAGAGCTGATACCCAACATCACCTTTACGCAAGATGACATGCTGTTAGAAGACAATCGTCATGATCGTCCTCTCTATTTCACAGGATATGTCGATACTATGAAAGTTGATCGCATCTTGATCGACCCAGGGTCTGCACTCAGTATCATGCCAAAGACTCTACTGGATGCTCTGAAGATCCCTGTGCACAATCTGTCCACAACTATCACGACAATCCTGGGATTTAATTCCGGCAGAAACGAACCCTTGGGAAAGATTCGCCTGAAACTTCAAATAGGTAATCTTCGCACAAAGGTGACCTTCTACGTGATTGATAATCATGGCTCGTACAATGCTTTGCTCGGAAGACTGCACGAGCATAACATTGTACCATCCACTCTCCACCAATGTTTTAAGTACGTGGATGTCAATGGTGAAGTCCAGAAGGAAGTGGCAGACCTAAACCCTTTTAGAGGCGTCGAAGCATACTGTAATGATTCCCGGATGTACAAAGAGGAATTCATGAAAGTGGTGCTGGCCATGGCACTGATGAAGATCAGAAGGACACCTCAAATGATGTCCTTGTGATTCCAGTCAAATGACGCACTTCTCGTCCTCATTCTTCCCAGACGTTAACCATTCATCTCCCCTCTCATAAAAAGCAGCCTCCTGCTGGAAAGACGGAACAAAAGGAGCTCACCTTTTCTGAGCCACTTGTTATTGACCTTTGTCGTAACAAACCTCCTCCTCCTCGTTCTTCTTCTCCTCCTCTTGTTATCAATTTGACTAAACCTTCTAAGGCTAAAAGTCATATTGTAAATGATGATGTACAGATCAATAAAGTAGCATATGCTTTGCAGTATACTGATGTCTGTTACTATACTCGATGTTAGTTGGATATGCTAGATAATTTTAAACCACTTACAATAGGAGCAGTTCAACCTCTTCAAAGTGAAGTATCGCTTGAACCAGTGCAAGATTTCTTCTTCCTAGTTCTATCCAGAAAGAGGGGGGAAACTCCTATACTTTTTAGTAAAGGAACAGAACAAGAAACCAAACTCGACAGTGAGGATGAAAAAGACGATAATGGACGACTACAACTACGTCGTTATAGTCGACAATCTAAAGAAATCATTCGAAAGATGGGCAATGATTTTAAAACTGGTCTTAATGGCGGTAGAGGAAGACGAACTCCCATTCGTATCCCTGCTTCGAAAGGGAAATCATTGCCATATTACAACAGGACAGCGTGGGTTGGGTTATACTTCACCGGTTTTAACTCCAGAGGCCTCTGAGTCTGACAGTGAAGAATGGTCTAATTCTTCTAACTCCATATCGTGGGACTCTGACACTAGTGTCGGACATGTCTATCGAGTGACACTATCTTCTAATATGGTGTTTGCCGAGTTCTCGGAGGATGACGAGGACGACATCGAGGAAGCTCCTGAAGTGGACCCTTTGGCACAAAAGATGGACACTCAGTGAGAACTTCGTTTCGAACAACGATAACCAGCTACAGAAGATCAATTAATTCAGGTCGATGTTGGAGAAGAAGGTTCGCCTAGGCCAATCTTCATTTGCAAAAGCCTCCCAGAGGCAGATAAACAAGAACTAATTCAGCTTATCCAGGAATATATTGATTTCTTCGCTTGGAGTTATGAAGATATGCCAAGATTGGATCCTCAGATCGCTACCCATAGACTCCACATTCGGCCTAATGCAAGGCCAGTCAAACAACAACAACGTCGATTCAAACCTGACATGATGAATGCCATAGAGACTGAAGTTGGGAAACTTATCGCTTGTGACTTTGTTAGAGAAGAACAACATTCCGACTAGGTCGCCAATGTTGTTCCAGTTATGAAGAAAACGGAGAAGGTCAGAGTCTGCATTGACTTTACAGACCTCAACGACGCTTGTCCCAAGGATGAGTTTCCTTTTCCGATCACTGATGTCATGATCGACAATACTTGCAGATTCGAACGAATATCTTTTATGGATGGATTCTCAGGATACAATCAAATCAAGATGCATCCAGAAGATGAGAAACATCTTTCCGTACTACTCTGTGAGTCTATTGCTACACTGTCATGCCATTCGGTCTTAAAAACGCTGGTACAACTTATCAGCGGGCTATGAGTACTATCTTTCGTGATCATTTACGGAAGACAGTTGAATGCTATGTCAATGATATTGCTGTCAAAAGTCGTCTAAAGGAAGACCATATCCAAGACTTGAGAACTATCTTCGATCTAATGCGCTAACATCAACTCAAGATGAATCCCACCAAATCATTCATGGGAGTCTTAGTGGCAAATTTCTCGGATTCATTATTACCTCTAAAGGTATACACGTTGACCCTGAGAAAATCAAAACCATTCAAGAGATGCGTCCTCCATGCAACTTAAAAGAGCTACGAGGATTCCAGGGACGGCTTGCGTACATCAAGAGATTCATCTCAAATCTCTCTGGACGCTGTAGACCGTTCACTCAACTCATGAAGAAAGGTGTCTTTTATTTGGACTGAAGAATGCCAGCAAGCATTTGAAGACATAAAGCGGTACTTGATGAACCCTCCAGTTTTAGTGTCCCCAGTCTCAGGAATACCCTTCCTGATGTATGTTTGAGCAATGGATCATTCATTGGGTGCATTACTTCTTTTGCAGTTCTGAAACTTTATCTCTGCCAATTTATCTTTGGAAACATTTTCTTGATTATGTGTTCTCGCGAGAGTGAATCGTTTATATACGTTCTTATCACGTCCGTAAACACCTCTTATAAGCACACTTAAATAGACGATACTCTTTTCTCATCTGATTCATATATCAAATAAATGCTATTTCGATGATAAATTCAGATATACATTAAAAGTTCTACTCATTGTTCAAGTTATGAATATCCATGTGGGTACGAAAATACAAAGTTCCAGTGACGCATCTCCACAAAACCGCAAATATTCCTTTCAAAAATGATCTTTTATTTCGCTCTTTCTCTACAAAAGGATGTTTACATTTTAATGGAAATCTATTACATCTTGGATTTTCATTCTAATGTAACAACAAAGACCTAATGGAAATTTATTACATCTTTGGATTTTCGCTCTGGTCGTGTTGTTGGTCGCAATTCCTTGTTGTCCCGACCCTCAGTGGTAGGTAGGGCAACGGAATCACTCCTGGTCTTCTCTCTCAGAAAGGCAAGAGAGAAAATGGAGGCAGAATGACGGCCTTCCACCGAAGGTAAGAATACGTTCACTCTTGTGATATGATTCCTAATTCTGCCGTCAAAGGAACTCTTCTACCCAAATACTCGGGTTAGAGTTCACTCCACCATCCAACTCTCCATGTATAAAGGTCCTTCCTACCATCTGAGAGAGGCCCTTCTGAAACATGGGGAGTTCTGAGCTGTCTGATGTGTGTGTCAGATCAATTCATCTTCACGACATCCAAAATCACCGATACCGGTTCTGGGGAAGCTTGCCAACTGGATCCCTGCAAGTATTAAAAGGGAGGAAGTTAGCAAATTAATCAGATGGATATATTCAACAGGCGCCTTCTTCTCAAAAGTTAGGCGCCCATCTTCAACAGACGCCCATTCTCGAAGTCGTGCGCTTGCCTTCAACAGGCACCCCCTTCTCGAAGTAAGACTCCTGTCTTCAACAGGCGCCCTCTTTCTCAAAGTCCGGCGCTTGCCTTCAACGGACGCCTCCTTCCACAGGCGCCTCCATCTCGAAGTTGGGCGCTCGTCTTCAACTAGCAGACAGGCGCTCATATTTAGGCGCCTTCAGACGCTCAAACAAGCACCTCATTCTTTAAAGTCGGTGCTCATTATTAAAGCCTACTGTATTCGTCTCCTAAAAACTTACTGTCAAGATCACATATATCGATGGTCGTCGATAATGCATACAGCGGCCCAATACTCGGCGAAGTGGCGTGTGATGGGATGGCATCACGCTGTGGTGGCGTAGAGAAGCTCATAAGCGCCTGATTCTTCTCGACAGTCAAGATCCTGCGGAGAGCCATCGTCGGAGAAGAAAGAATGGCAGAGGAGTTTGGAAGATGAGAGTACAATGGACTCTTTCTTTCTCTCCTCGTAGCCATTTATAAGCAATTGAAGCTGAAACAACATGCCGCTTCCCTAGGCACATATTTCGGAAAAGATAAAACGCAAAAGATTTGAAATCACACATGAATTGCCACGTGTCTCGCAGAAAAGACTTGACATTGAATCAGTCATATTTGGCGCTATCCACTAGAACCAATAAAGTTTGGGTGTTTGTTTTTGTCAAACAGTTACGCAACAAAATTAAAGGCGCCAAGATCCAATAAAGACAAATTTTTTCATTGAATAATGAAAAGAAGACCGACCCTACAGACTTAGGCGCTATGGCTATTTTTGGAAAGTAAAGTAAGGCGCCTTCATATTACATCACTTCTTCTCTTCGTCATCGGTTTGACGTAAAGCGGCGCCCAATTCTTCTATGTTGTGAATCCCCGAACGGCGCATCAAACGAAGGAATCCCTCTATCTGTTCTAAATCGCCACGCTCTTCAGAGGAAGACGATGGCCTACCACTCGAGTGATCGAAGACTTCCGGGGTCAGGCCAAAGCAATCTAGGAGATTCCCCGCTCTCAGAAACGGGCCAGCCTCCAACAAGTAAGCCGTAGACGCAGCATTAGGCCTCCCCTCGCTTTGCCGTCGACGTCAGCACCGGCCTCCTTCTCCTTCTTCTTGCTTCCCTTGGATGCCATGAGGGTAAACGAGGGTGAAGACTGTGCAAAAGCCCATTCTCATATATATAGTCGAAACCAATCTCGTCGACGACTTACATTCCTCATGAAAAGCCAAGTATCATTAATGAAAGCTTAAAAGGAGGAAGAAGAAGAGTCATTTTGGAAAAGAGCACCTCTCCATAAATAGGTTCATCGTCGGAAATGAACCAAGCATTTAATACGCGTTGTCATTCAAAGTATTCCAAACGTTTGGGCGCCCAAGTTTGAAAACTTTGAAGGGGATCTTGTAGGCGCTCAAATATCTGTCTCTCTTAGGCGCCTAACGTTCTTAGGCGCCCATTATCTCTTAGGCGCCTAATGTTCTTAGGCGCCCATTATCTCCTAGGCGCCTAACACTCTTAGGCGCCTATCTCTCTTAAGCGCCCATTGTTTCTTAGGAGTTTTGTTCTCCTAGGCTTCTTATGCATTCAGGCGCCCATCTCTCTGAGGCGCCTTGACCCATTTAGGCGCCTATTGCTACTAGGCGCTCAACTTTTATAGGCGCCTACTTCCTTGGGCGCCTTTCTCAAAGTACTCAGTTCCCTGCTGACATCTACAAATCTACGTGGCGTATTAATCTGCCGTGCATGCTGAACGTGGTGCACTACTCCGAATTTCCTAAAGAACATGCCCATCACTTGGCCACGACCACGCGCCTATTCCGTATAGGCGCCACATGTCAATAGGCGCCCCTGCTTAAAAAGGACACCCAATGGCTTAGACGCCTATCCAGAGAAAGACGCCTAGTTTGGATAACTGTCAGGTGGTTATCTCTTGGCTCTGTAAATAGAGCTCCACTCCCCCAACATACAGGGACAGAGAGTCATACAGAAGATTCCTCGTCAACAGAAGCTCCGAGACACAGTGACAAGTTTGCTTCCATCCACAATCGACTCGTCAAAGAGACAAAGCGGTCGTCAATCAGACCGGACTCCTACAGTTGTACTTCTCCAGAATTCATTGTACTCGTGTACGATTCTTTAAAGTTTGTAATAAAAAAACACTTTTTGTTTTTTTGCAAATAAGTACCAGTATCACTGGCATGCGTCCCAGTACTATCCATCCCTCAGATATTGGTTTCAAGTGTCGAAAAAAAATTCCGGTCACAACAATATCCACAGTAGAGATGTGGATCAAACAAGTCAGGATAGAGAGGACACTCTCGAGGCAGATCCTGATATGAAGATCAAGCAAGGAAACAAAGAATCATGCAAGACAACAATCGTGTGTGCTCGTTGTTAGCCTTCCCGAAGCCAATCGTTGGAGAGTCAGAGTTTCCAACATGGTTGCTCTGAAATGTCCAAGTTAATGGCTAACTTTGAGAATCAGAGGTTCTTGTAAACAACCATGTTATTTACCATCGGAGATTTCCAAGTGTATTTAGCAAGGTTCAAAGTATCGGTATCAGTATCAGACATTTTGTATGAGTGCCGATATCGGCGGTATCGGCATTATCGGCAGTATTAGATCAGAGTATCGGGTTTTTTGGTATCGACAATAACGTCAATATTAAATAATTATTAATAAATTAGTAAAAATTAAAAAAATATATAGTTTACATATTTATGCATTTTTTAAGTATTACATACAATAATATTACACTTATAATAATATATAATAAACTATGAAATATTTACTATGAAATAAATATTACATACAAAACAGTTTATATATTTATATATTATTTAAATATTATATACAATAATATTTTGTTTAAGCATTATTTTTTAGTCTTCCAAATAATAAACTATAAAATACTTTTTACCAGTAAATAGTAAAAAAGTCTGGAGTTCCTATAGGATTTTTCCTTTTAATTTCTAAAGTGGCTTCAATCTACTGTTCGAATACAGAAACTCAAATAAGTACTCAAAAATAAGAACTGCAATAGGAATATGACATGTGGCTTTTTTCCCTTCTATTTGTAGTGTCCCATCCCGCTCAGTCAATCGGAGGAATCGAAACGCCAACGGCGTTCGGACTTAGCCTTGCAACGGCTGCTCGAAGACATCGCTCGGTCGAGGCGACCCCTCGCTCAGGTGGGTGGCTTCGGTGAACTTGCCTCAGCTTGGCCTTCGCACTAATAAAACGAAAGTTTTCAAATGCACAAGTAGGCTTGATAATAAAAGAGACGAATCCACATAGCTAAGGGAATAATCCCAAGTCGAGTCGGATTGAGTTAGAATATGGAAAGGTCCAACGGTCGGCTTAGAGTTGGTGCTCGGCGTGCTTTGAAAATGACACTCGGTCCTTCATTCCGTGGCTTGGGAGAAGGAAAGTTGGCCTTCGGTGCAAAAGTTGTGAATTAGTCTAAGTCATAGGTGTCGTCCGCGTAAATGCTCGATAAAGCATGCACGCTTCCACGATGCAAGGCTTGGCGTAGCCTTTGCTCGTCCCTCGGATTAAGTTGTAGGCTCGAGTAAGTTAGGCAAAGTAATGCTGGGCTATCGAAGTCATAGCAAGCACTGTCCCGCCCTTTCTGCGGTTGTCAAGTTAAATAGTCCCACGATCTCAAGGCCCGTCATATAAAGTATGACTTGGGCGATACTCGCGTAGAACATGAGTTGGTTTAAGGCACGAGCCACGGTTGGTTCAGTGGGGAGTTAGCCACAGTCTATGGCACTTAAGGAACACGTTATGTCCAAGTTAAGTAG
>JANAVB010019794.1:10458649-10567588 GCA_029216955.1 Iris pallida
TCAGCAGCGCCCCCCCCCCCCCCCCCCCCCATTTGATTGACATTTTACCCCTTAAACCCCCCATATATATTATATATATTTTTTTTCCCCATATATATATATATATGTATATAATATAATATATTTTTTTTCCCCCATATATATATATATATATGTATATATATATATATATATTTTTTTTTCCCCATATATATTATATATATACTATATATATATATATAATATATATATATATATATATATGTTTTTAGAGAGGAATGAAGAGTAGAGTTGAAGATAAGAAGTTAGAAAAAGTTAAAGAAAAGAGAAGAAGAAGAAAATGGGAGAAGACTTAAGAAGTAGAAGGAGAAATAGGAAAAAGATAAGAAGAAGAATGAAAAGAAGAATAGAGAAAAGAATAGGAAGAAGGAAAAAGAGGAAGGATTAGAGGAGTTAGGAAGAGAAAATTGGAAGGAAAGAGTGAGAGGAAGGAATTAGAAGAAGAAGAATTAGAAGTAGGAATGAGAATTAGAAGAATAGGTTTTTATGAGGAATCGAGTTAAAGGGCAAATTTGAGCCCGGAGTATCGGATCGCGATGAAACTTGACGTAGGCCTAGGATACGTGATTTAGATTTTGCGGGTAGGCTCCCGAGTGGAAATCGGAGTCGTAGGGCGCCGGTATCGTGCCATATCGGTGCGTATCTTGAAATATTCAAGATTTTGGCAACGGACCGTAAGGTGGACTAGACGTCCACTTTACCTAAGTATTTTGGTAGATAATATACCTATAGGCTAGTACCTTACTACCCTGGGGAGATCGGGTCAAAATATCAAGCGTAGGTAGGCTAACTAGATAATCGTCGAAGTTGGAATTTTGTCCTTTTTAAGGGTAAAATAGGAATTTGGCCTATGGCCAGAAATGAGTTTCGGTCCAAGATGGACTTCGATATAGGTTGTAGAGGTTGGTAATGGGTAGAAATAGCCGTCTAGACTAGTCTTGACCCCGGTTGACCACGGTTGACTTTTTAGGCCGAAAGTCAACTATGGGTCAACACTTTACCCAATTTAGTCCCAAATTCCATTAGACTTGTGCAGTTGACCGAAAGTCAACTATTAGTCACCAGTGACCTAGAGTTGACCTAGGGTTGACCATAGTTGACCACAGTTGACCACGGTTGACCAGAGTTGACCGGTTGACCAAAAGTCAACTGTTGACTCAAATCGATCCCGATTGATTCCGTTTGACTTGCATTGACCCAGTTAGACCTAATATGACTTAGTTTGACCCCGTACAACCTAGTTTGACATGCCTTGACCTAGAATGACTTAATAGAATTCAAATTGATTTGATTTCATTTCCTAAACATAGTATTGATTCGTCTTGTTCTCTATAGGTCCTCGAGACGCTGCATTTGCTCCGGTTGACGTACCATATCATATTTCAGGGGAGTACATTCTCTGACACTTTTCCAATTTATGCTGATTGATATAATCCATGTAATTAGTGTAGATATGCTTGTTCTCGACACATTGGTCACACGGGTTGGTATTCATGGATCCCGACATGAGGTGTTATTCCTTGTTGTCTTGGTATGTCTTACGCAAGCCCCCTTGTAGTTCTTGTGCAGTACATAGACGCCGATTCTCTAGGAGACTTGCTCCCTTCTCGTAGAATCCCGCGTCGTGACGTGTCTTGTTTGGATCCACTCTACCAGTCGGGGACGGGGAGTATTAGTGTAGACATGTGGTCATTATCCACCTTGTTACTCTTGTAGACCTTGTGAGTGTTAATCATACACTCTATGTATGATTAACCAGGCCAGTAGACCTTGTGCAAGACCCAAGCCGGCCACATGTTGTAGCTAGTATTCACACACCTAGATATATGATTCTTGATTCTTGTACATGCCATGATCAGTTTACTTGTCTTGTTCTAGCTCTAGTTTTATAGCTTACCTTGCCATGATTCTCACATGTACATTCTATGATTTTCTTGTATATACTCTCTATTTACAGATTATAGCTTTTGTCATATCTTGTGAAATGTTGTTAGTGGATTGTACTCGTTCTATCCTGACAGGATATGTTGAAAATATTACAGATGCAGATGAGGGAGACTACAGTACCTACTACGGTCCGGATGATGTAGTGGGAATAGACTTGGAGACTTTGGTCCAGCAGGGCTTAGCTCCGCCTGACGAGACCCTACCTATTACTTAGTTAGAGTAGGTCTTTTGTACTGGACATTGTCTCCAGCTACTTTTGAGACTGTTATTATTATGGACTGTATTAGAGACTTGGACTGTATATATTCTTGTGTTGGACTTGACAGGTTATATATTATTTTATCGTCTCGTTGTCTTTTTATTTCAGTCTTTACTTTGTTATCTTAGAGTCGTGATTGAGTACTCGTATATATATATTCATTGCTTGTCCTCCATTCGGAGTTGACCATATTCTCGACAGGTTTTTGTTATATATATAAACTGTTTAGAGTAGAAAAATCTACAGCGTTCTACGCCGATTTTTCGGTGAGGGCTGGGCGTTGTCGCGTCACGTGCCCTTCTAGCGGGTGCGGGTCGTGACACGTTTTAGTGGTGGCCCACGCAGGTCCTGAAGTCGCAATTAGTTCGATGTCGTGGCGGCACTCGTCTTAGAGTGTTGACTACGAGCCTGTGTTACACATAGGTGGTAGTAGGCTAAGAGTGCTCAATCACAGTAGGATCTTTTCTTGCTTATCATGTTTATCTTCTTTGATATTGATTTACCTGCATTCTAGCTGTCCTCATTTGATATTGCCTTCATGTGCCATATTGATATCTTCTTTTCAATTTGTCTCTAGGATAGTGATGACTCATTCTCCTGGCGTGGAGCACGGGGAGACGAAGAGGTCTGCCACCTCTGGCGGGCAGGCTCCGGTCACCTCCCCTGCAGATGGGACTTCTGTTGGAGCTCTCGGAGGTACTCCTCCAGCTACCTCGATGACAGTCCCTGGGGTTGCGGGTGCTCTTCCCGTAGTGTCGGGAGCTGTCGTGGGCGCTCTTCCTCCTCCTGCACAGCGAATTCCTCTGCCAGTTGCAGGCGTACTTCCACCTCCACCTCCTCTGCCTACAGATATGGGGCAGATGCTTACCTTCCTCCAGCAGATACTGGAGACTCAGAGAGCCCAGACCGAGGCTCAGCAGAGGCAGACAGATGCGATGCGTCAGGGCATGGAGGATGCCCATCAGTTGGCCCTTGCAGCCGTGGAGCAGAGGACTCCTCATCCGGGGACGCGACCGAGGTACGGGGATATCCAGGACTTCAAGAAGCTCGGGCCCCGTGACTTTAGCGAGACCGAGGGCGTGGTCTATGCAGATGATTGGCTCAAGGATATCGAGCGGCAGATGAGGGCCTGCCGCCTGGCAGACGACCTGAAGGTCGAGGCGGTAGGTTTGCAGTTGCTAGACATTGTGCGCACCTGGTTCAGAAACGAGCCAGCCCTAGCTGGAGAGGGCCATACTTGGGCAGAGTTTATGCTCCTCTTCAAGGAGAAGTTCTTTTCCCCCACGGACAAGATTGACCTAGTACGACAGTTCCAGGATTTGCAGCAGGTCAGTCTATCTGTGGAGGAGTATGCAACGGAGTTCGGCCGTCTGAGCCGATACGCAGAGTACATGGTTCGAGACCCGAAGATCAGGGCAAGCCATTTCAGGGAGGGGCTGGCTTGGAATATCAAGCACCTCATTCCCTCCTTCTATGAGACATATGCCTAGATCTACGCGGAGGCCCGCAAGGTTGAGCGGGAGTGGGGCTTGAAGCCCAAGAGGGAGCGGGATCATTTCTCGGGGGCTACTAGCAGCGCAGGGGCTGCTAAGCGCCCTCAGCTTTAACATCGTTCTTTCCAGCATCACTAGCCGCAGGTTCAGATCCGAGCACCGGTTCAGCAGGTGCAGCACACTCAGCCGAGGCAGGCTCAGCATGGGGCTCCTTGCCACTTCTGCAGGAGGCCTGGTTACGTTTGGGAGGTTTGTCGGAAGAGGCTGGGCTTGTGCCTCTACTGCGGGGAGGCTGGACATCAGTTGAGGGATTGTCCTGCAAACCCTCGCAGGGTAGTCCGTGGAGCGGTAGCAGCTCAGGGGGCACCGGCGAGAGTTCCTGCAGTGCAACAGAGGGGTCCGCTTCCGACCCAGCAGCAGCGGTTTGTTCAGCACCACCAGCAGCGGGGTGGTCAGGATAGAGCCTTTGCTCTTGCAGCTGAGGAGATCGAGCCAGTCGCAGATGTAGTTGCAGGTTCGGTTCTTCTTGATTCTTTTCCTGCCTTAGCATTGTTTGATTCAGGTGCTACGTACAGTTTTGTGTCAGTTTCTTTTGCACTTAGGCACAATATCATTGCTGAGTATCTTGGTAGGACTTGCAAGATTATGACTGGGAATGGCATCATCCTAGTTAATAATGTTTGCAAGGGACGGAGAGTTTCTTTGAGAGGTCGGGAGCTGAGTGCGTGTTTGCTCGTAATGCCACTTCCGAGTTACGATGTGGTACTCGGTATGGATTGGTTGAGCACGCACCACGCTAGCATCGATTGCAGAGGGGGCAGGATTCTGTTTAGGCCGCCGGGAGAGCCGGAGTATGAGTTTACCAGGGGTGCAGTGGAGCAGGGAGATGGTTTCTGCGGAGCATTGTTGGCGGGGCCAGTGTTGCCACATCCACTCATTGCTGAGTTCTTGGATGTCTTTCCCGAGGAGCTGCCCAGGATGCCGCCAGATCGTGATGTTGAGTTCTCTATAGATCTAGTGCCGGGTGCTGAGCCTATCTTCCAGCACGTCTATAGAATCAACAATAGCGAGTTAGCAGAGCTGAAGAAGCAGGTCGACGAGCTGGAGGACAAGGGATTTATTCGATCTAGCTCTTCACCTTGGGGCACGCCAGTTCTTTTCGTCCCCAAGAAGGATGGTACGGTACGTCTGTGTATTAATTACAGGGCGCTCAACAACCTTACCATCAAGAACAAGTATCCTTTGCCTAGGATTGATGACTTGTTCGACCAGTTGAGCGGCACGAGAGTGTTCTCGAAGATCGACTTGCGCACCGGGTACCATCAGCTGAAGGTGAAGCGGGATGACATTCCGAAGACTGCCTTTTGGACTCGCTATGGCCAGTATGAGTATACCGTCATGCCGTTTGGGTTGACTATTGTCCCGGCGGTATTCATGAACTTGATGAACAAGGTATTTCATCAGCACCTTGACAAGTTCGTGGTGGTCTTCATTGATGACATTCTCATCTATTCGAAGATGCCAGAGGAGCACGAGGAGCACCTGAGGATTGTGTTGGACACTCTCAGGAGGGAGCAGCTGTATGGGAAGCTGTCCAAGTACGAGTTCTTCTTGGATCGCGTGGAGTTCCTAGGCCATGTTGTCTCTGGCGAGGTGATTTCAGTAGATCCGAAGAAGATTTCTGCGGTGGAGTCCTGGTCTACGTCGAGCTCAGTAGCAGAGGTTCGGAGTTTTCTGGGTCTGGCAGATTACTACCGGAGGTTCGTGCAGGACTTTTCCAGGATTGCCCAGCCGATGACCCGCCTTACCAGGAAGGACGAGGAGTTTGTTTGGTCCGATGAGTGCCAGGCCGCCTTCGAGGAGCTGAAGGCGAGGTTGACTACAGCTCCTATCTTGACGCTGCCATCTGGATCTGGTGGTTATACGATCTACAGTGATGCTTCAGGACGGGGTTTGGGTTGTGTGCTTCAGCAGCATGGGAAGGTAATTGCCTATGCATCTAGGAAGTTACGTCCTCATGAGAGGAATTACCCTACCCACGATCTTGAGCTGGCAGCAGTCATCTTTGCTTTGAAGCTGTGGAAACACTATCTGTACGGAGAGCGTATGGAGATCTATACTGACCACAAGAGCTTGAAGTACGTGTTTATCCAGAAGGAGCTGAATATGAGACAGAGGCGATGGTTAGAGCTGATGAAGGATTTTGATATATCCTTACAGTACCATCCAGAGAAGGCCAACGTGGTCGCGGATGCTCTGAGCAGGTATCCCGTGGCCATGTGTTTGACGATGGATCGTCACCTTCTGGCAGATCTGGAGAGCTTGGGCATAGAGGTGATAGTTCCCTGGGTTCGAGGCGCAGATGTGGGGTCTGCAGGTGCAGTCGGAGCTGATGGAGAGAGTCAGGGCAGCTCAGTTTGAGGATAAGGCTCTGAGGGTCATCAGGGAGCAGGTCCAGATAGGGCTGTTGGATGAGTTCTCTTTAGCAGGGGATGGGTCGTTGAGGTATGGTACCAGATTGTGCGTGCCGAGCGGAGGACTTCGGGAGGAGGTTCTTTAGGAGGCGCACCGTTCTCAGTACTCTATGCATCCAAGAGCCAACAAGATGTATAGAGACTTGAGACAGCATGTTTGGTGGTATAGCATGAAACGTGAGGTGGATCAGTTCGTGTCGAGATGCTTGGTGTGCCAGCAGGTGAAGGCCGGGAGGCAGAGACCCGGTGGATTGCTCCAGCCACTCCCCATTCCTGAGTGGAAGTGGGAGCATATCACTATGGACTTTGTATCTGGGCTTCCGTGCTCTCCAGAAGGGAAGGATGCGATTTGGGTCATTGTTGATCGATTGACCAAATCGGCCCACTTTTTGCCTTTCAAAGTGGGTTTGTCGACGGAGAGGTTGGCCGAGATGTACGTACGACAGATAGTCCGATTACACGGGGTGCCAGTGAGTCTAGTCTCGGATCGGGACAGCCGATTCACTTTTCACTTCTGGCGGAGTTTGCAGCTTAGCTTGGGCACATCGCTCAAGTTCAGTACCGCATACCACCCCCAGACAGACGGGCAGTCGGAGAGGACGATTCAGACCCTCGAGGATATGCTGCGTACCTGTGTCTTAGACTTCGAGAGATCTTGGGAGGACCACCTTCACTTGGTAGAGTTTGCTTACAACAACAGCTACCAAGCCAGTATAGAGATGTCACCTTTCGAGGCTCTATACGGACGGAGGTGCCGTACTCCCTTGTCTTGGGATGATGTCGGTGATAGGGTTTTGCTTGGCCCTGAGATGGTAGTGGATGCTGCGGAGAAGGTCAGGGTTATCAGAGATCGACTTCGGGTGGCGCAGGATAGGCAGCGGCATTGGGTCGATAGCCACCGGAGGCCATTGGAGTTTGAGGTATAGTTTAGATTTTTCTAGTATTTGAGTCTGATTGTGATTGTTTTAGATCAAGCTCTAAGTCTTGTGTTTTGTTCTAGGTTGATGATCTTGTCTTTCTGCGGATTTCTCCGACGCGTGGCACGATTTGTTTTGGTGGCGGCGGGAAGCTTAGCCCACGATATATCGGACCATTCCGTATCTTGGGCAGGGTCGGTGCAGTGGCTTACCGACTGGAGTTACCGCCCGCACTAGAGGGAGTGTACTGTGTGTTCCACGTGTCGCAGCTGAGACGGTACGTGGCAGATCCCAGTCACATCTTAGACCACTCAGAGATCGTGGTGGGACCGACACTCAGCTACCCAGAGAAGCCGGTCGAGATCTTGGACCGAAGAGAGAAGGTGCTCCGGAACCAGGTCATTCCCTTGGTTCGCGTTGCATGGAGACACCACTCTCCAGGTGAGTCCACCTGGGAGAGGGAGGACGACATGCGGGAGCGATTCCCATATCTCTTCGAGCCTTGAGGTAAAATTCTATCTTTTTCTTTCCTTGTTCTATTCATGATTGCTGTGTTAGTTCTCATTCAATTTCGAGGACAAAATTTTTTAAGGAGGATAGATTTGTCAACCCCAGTTTTCAAATTAGGGGTATTTTTGTCATTTTTCAAGTTTTATAATTTTTAGGAATTTTATTTAATTTTATGTGATTTTTTGGGATTTATTTGGATTGATTTGGATTTTATCCAATTCGGACTCAAATTGGAGACCCGGATAGCCTGGACCCTAGTGGGACCCCCATACTAGCTGGGCTTAGCCCACATACCATCATAATTAGGTTAGAAATCTTAAACCCAATTTTTCATGGCTTAATTTGTCATTTTAGAGCTTAATTGGTTAACCGAAACAAAACCGAACCAAACCGAATTCATTTAAACCCAAAACCAAGTCAAATGGGTTGGGGGCTTATTGGATCCCAACCCAATAGCCCCCCAAGGGGTGGCCGGCCATGACAAGTCCCCCCCCCCCTTTTCTTCTCCTCTAAGAAAAACTCTCTCTCTCTCTTTCAAAATCCCCTTTTCTTCCAAGCTTTCTCTCTCCCTCTCCAAGAACCTAGGTATGCATTTAAACCCTAATAAATTCCTCTTTCCCATTTAATGTCTTCACATTTATTGTAGGGAATGAAATTCTCTACCATTTGTCCATGAATTTTGTAGGATTCCCTAGAATCTAGGTTAAGAATTAATTGGGGTTTTAATATATATAGTGGTATATGTATATGTATGTATATATATATATATATATATATATATATATATATATATATATATATATATATATATATATATATATATATATATATATGTGTGTGTGTATATATGTATATATTAATGTGAATTTGTTTGGTAGAGGAATGGAAATGGTGGTGGTGTTGTCATGGGAGATGTGGTGAGAGGGTGAGTGAGCTTGTGTGTGTTGAGAGAGTGTGTGTGTATGTGTTTATATATGTATATGTGTATGAGTGTTTATATATATATATATTTTTTTTTTTTTTTTGAGTGTTATATATATATATATATATATATATATATATATATATATATATATATATATAATATATATATATATATATATTAAAAAAAAAAAAAAAAAATATATATATATATATAATATTATATATATCTATATATATATTATATATATATATATATATATATATATCTATAATATAATGTGTGGTGTGTGTGTGTGTGTGTGTATGAGTGTTTATATATATATATATATAATATATATATATATATATTATATATATATATATATATGTGTGTGTGTGTGTGTGTGTGTGTGTGTGTGTGTGTGTGTTGTATATATATATATATATATTAATATATATATATATATATATATATATATATATTGTGTGTTGTGTGTGTGGTGTGTATATGTATATAGAGTAAAAAAAAAAACAAAAAAAACAAAAAACAAAAACAAAACAAAACAAAACAAAAAAAAAAACAAAAAAAAATATATATGTATATAGAGTAGTGTGTGTTGTGAGTTATATATATATATATATATATATATATATATATATATATATATAGATAGATAGATAGATAGATAGATATGTATATATATGTATTGATATATATATATATATATATATATATATATATATATATATATATATATATATATATATATATATATATATATATATAGAGTAGAGGAAGGAGGGAAGGAGGTAGAAGAGGAGAAGAAGAAGAGATAGGAGCAGCAGCAGCAGTGGCAAGAGCCACAACAGCAGCAGCTGCTTGCTGCAGCAGCAGCACAGCTGCTGGAATCAGCAGCCCCCCCTCCCCCATTTGATTGACATTTTACCCCTTAAACCCCCCCTATATATATATATATATATATATATATATATATATATATATATATATATATATATATATATATATAGATGTTTTTAGAGAGGAAATGAAGAGTAGAGTTGAAGAATAAGAAGTTAGAAAAAGTTAAAGAAAAGGAGAAGAAGAAGAAAATGGGAGAAGACTTGAAGAAGTAGAAGAAGGAGAAATAGGAAAAAGATAAGAAGAAAGAATGAAAAGAAGAATAGAAGGAAGAATAGGAAGAAGGAAAAGAGGAAGGATTAGAGGAGTTAGGAAGAGGAAATTGGAAGGAAAGAGTGAGAGGAAGGAATTAGAAGAAGGAGAATTAGAAGTAGGAATGAGAATTAGAAGAATAGATTTTTAGGAGGAATCGAGTTAGAGGGCGAATTTGAGCCCGGAGTATCGGATCGCGATGAAACTTGACGTAGGCCTAGGATACGTGATTTAGATTTTGCGGGTAGGCTCCCGAGTGGAAATCGGAGTCGTAGGGCGCCGGTATCGTGCCGTATCGGTGCGTATCTTGAAATATTCAAGATTTTGTCAACGGGGCCGTAAGGTGGACTAGACGTCCACTTTACCTAAGTATTTTGGTAGATAATATACCTATAGGCTAGTACCTTACTACCCTGGGGAGATCGGGTCAAAATATCAAGCGTAGGTAGGCTAACTAGATAATCGCCAAAGTTGGAATTTTGCCCTTTTAAGGGTAAAATAGGAATTTGGCCTATGGCCAAGAAATGAGTTTCGAAGTCCAAGATGGACTTGGATATAGGTTGTAGAGGTTGGTAATGGGTAGAAATAGCCGTCTAGACCTAGTCTTGACCCCGGTTGACCATGGTTGACTTTTTAGGCCGAAAGTCAACTATGGGTCAACACTTTACCCAATTTAGTCCCAAATTCTATTAGACTTGTGCAGTTGACCGAAAGTCAACTGTTAGTCACCAGTGACCTAGAGTTGACCTAGGGTTGACCATAGTTGACCATGGTTGACCAGAGTTGACCGGTTGACCAAAAAGTCAACTGTTGACTCAAATCGATCCCGATTGATTCCGTTTGACTTGCATTGACCCAGTTTGACCCAGTTAGACCTAATATGACTTAGTTTGACCCCGTACAACCTAGTTTGACATGCCTTGACCTAGAATGACTTAATAGAATTCAAATTGATTTGATTTTATTTCCTAAACATAGTATTGATACGTCTTGTTCTCTATAGGTCATCGAGACGCTGTATTTGCTCCGGTTGATGTACCATATCATATTTCAGGCGAGTACATTCTCTGACACTTTTCCAATTTATGCTGATTGATATAATCCATGTAATTAGTGTAGATATGCTTGTTCTCGACACATTGGTCACACGGGTTGGTATTCATGGATCCCGACATGAGGTGTTATTCCTTGTTGTCTTGGTATATCTTGTGCAAGCCCCCTTGTAGTTCTTGTGCAGTACATGGACGCCGATTCTCTAGGAGACTTGCTCCCTTCTCGTAGAATCCCGCGTCGTGACGTGTCTTGTTTGGATCCACTCTACCAGTCGGGGACGGGGAGTATTAGTGTAGACATGTGGTCATTATCCACCTTGTTACTCTTGTAGACCTTGTGAGTGTTAATCATACACTCCACGTATGATTAACCAGGCCAGTAGACCTTGTGCAAGACCCAAGCCGGCCACATGTTGTAGCTAGTATTCACACACCTAGATATATGATTCTTGATTCTTGTACATGCCATGATCAGTTTACTTGCCTTGTTCTAGCTCTAGTTTTACAGCTTACCTTGCCATGATTCTCACATGTACATTCCATGATTTTCTTGTATATACTCTCTATTTACAGATTATAACTTTTGTCATATCTTGTGAAATGTTGTTAGTAGATTGTACTCGTTCCATCCTGACAGGATATGTTAAAAATATTACAGATGCAGATGAGGGAGACTACAGTACCTACTACGGTCCGGATGACGTAGTGGGAATAGACTTGGAGACTTTGGTCCAGCAGGGCTTAGCTCCGCCTGACGAGACCCTACCTATTACTTAGTTAGAGTAGGTCTTTTGTACTGGACATTGTCTCCAGCTACTTTTGAGACTGTTATTATTATGGACTGTATTAGAGACTTGGACTGTATATATTCTTGTGTTGGACTTGACAGGTTATATATTATTTTATCGTCTCGTTGTCTTTTTATTTCAGTCTTTACTTTGTTATCTTAGAGTCGTGATTGAGTACTCGTATATATATATTCATTGCTTGTCCTCCATTCGGAGTTGACCATATTCTCGACAGGTTTTTGTTATATATATAAACTGTTTAGAGTAGAAAAATCTACAGCGTTCCACGCCGATTTTTCGGTGAGGGCTGGGCGTTGTCGCGTCACGTGCCCTTTTAGCGGGTGCGGGTCGTGACAATTGTACAGTTGCATAGCATGGGGAGAAGTATCACGTGCCTTGAGTCATCTTGGGAACCGGATCATGACAACAGTATCGTCAATATTAAATAATTATTAATAAATTAGTAAAAATTAAAAAATATATAGTTTACATATTTATGCATTATTTAAGTATTACATACAATAATATTACACTTATAATAATATATAATAAACTATGAAATATTTACTATGAAATAAATATTACATACAAAACAATTTATATATTTATACATTATTTAAGTATTATATACAATAATATTTTGTTTAAGCATTATTTTTTAGTCTTCCAAATAATAAACTATAAAATACTTTTTACCGAGTAAATAGTAAAAAAGTCTGGAGTTCCTATAGGATTTTTTCCTTTTAATTTCTAAAGTGGCTTCAATCTACTGTTCGAATACAGAAACTCAAATAAGTACTCAAAAATAAGAACTGCAATAGGAATATGACATGTGGATTTTTTCCCCTTCTATTTGTAGTGCCCCATCCCGCTCAGTCAATCGGAGAAATCGAAACGCCAACGACGTTCGAACTTAGCCTTGCAACGGCTGCTCGAAGACATCGCTCGGTCGAGGCGACCCCTCGCTCAGGTGGGATGGCTTCGGTGAACTTGCCTCAGCTTGGCCTTTCGCACTAATAAAACAAAAGTTTTCAAATGCACAAGTAGGCTTGATAATAAAAGAGACGAATCCACATAGCTAAGGGAATAATCCCAAGTCGGGTCGGATTGAGTTAGAATATGGAAAGGTCCAACGGTCGGCTTAGAGTTGGTGCACTGACGTGCTTTGAAAATGACACTCGGTCCTTCATCCCGTGGCTTAGGGAGAAGGAAAGTTGGCCTTCGGTGCAAAAGTTGTGAATTAGTCTAAGTCATAGGTGTCGTCCCGCAGTAAATGCTCGATAAAGCATGCACGCTTCCACGATACAAGGCTTGGCATAGCCTTTGCTCGTCCTCGGATTAAGTTGTAGGCTCGAGTAAGTTAGGCAAAGTAATGCTGGGCTATCGAAGTCATAGCAAGCACTGTCCCGCCCTTTCTGCAGGTTGTCAAGTTAAATAGTCCCACGATCTCAAGGCCCGTCATATAAAGTATGACTTGGGCGATAGCGTCGCGTAGAACACGAGTTGGTTTAAGGCACGAGCCACGGTTGATTCAATGGGAAGTTAGCCATAGTCTATGGCACTTAAGGAACACGTTATGTCCAAGTTAAGTAGGCTATGCAGTAGCCGTTTCTTGAGTCAGAAGAATGTTAAGTCTAAGCGATGGTTAGTCGCAATGTTAAGTTCGAGCGATGGTTAGTTGCCGAGAAGAAATGTGACGGGACTGCAAGTCAGTCGCCGAGGCAACCCTGGTTTGGGCTTTGCAAAAGAAGTATGAAAAGTAGAAGAAGTAAAGCAAATAAACTAAGTGGTGATGATTAGGCCATGCAATTACGTTAAGTCTAGAAGTTAGCGTAGGTGCGTGGTCATGGACAACTTGTCGACAAGGGCGATTGTTTCTTCGAGCGGCAACCCGGGGCCACGGGACCGACTCAGCCTAGGAAGAAACAGGTTATAGCCGAGCTGGGTATGAAGCAACCGGTAGTTCGGAGACATACATCGAAGTTCGCTACTTGCGGTACAAGGATTCCGTTTACCAGGCTATGTCCACGATGGCTTGTCAATGCCAGTGACCTTTCATATAGATAAGTTGGCGTGCTGAGCGACAATCCGCATGTACGGTGTCGGTTAAAACAAAGAGAATACAAGCACGGCACGAGTTGTGTTGATAAGGTAGGCGTGCACGGTCTGCACCATGATTCAGGAGCCTAGGGTTCGGCTAAGTAAAGACCCGTGCTTCGGTATGAGATGTGGCGTCGAGTGTTAAGTCTTCGATATAGAGTTGCATAAGTAAGATTTGAGTTGTTTCGAGCTAAGTCGAGAAGGGCCGTAGGGCAAGTTTGGTTAAGTTATGTTGAGTTGCAGGGCACGACCTCAAAATGCGAGGCACGACCGTGTTGTCACAACACAAGTATAGGTAAGACTAAGTGAGTAGGCACTACCTCAGAAATATTGAAGCACGAATTGAGTTTCAATGCACAATCGAGTCGTTGCGACCCAAAAGTATGGCACAAAAGACAAGTATGAGTCGGTGCGTTGACATTGCAAGCACGAGAAAGGTCTAGAGGCAAGGATAAGGAAGTTATCGGTGTGATAGCACGGTGATGGTCTAGAGACATAAAATAGGCCAAGGCGTCTGTCCTAAAATTGATTCTAAGGCAAGATTAGAAAGACAATTGAAAAGAAGGGACTATGTTGCACAAAGTAAAGTAACGTGTTAGTTTTTTATGGGTGGGCGAGGAGCTCACACCACCAGTACAGTGAGTACTGACACCCACGCAGTGTTATGTGCAGGCACAGGTAGAAGCTTGTGGTGCGGAGCTCGCTTGGATGCGTCGAGGCACAAAGTTTTTTGGCGATTCGAGGCGTGCGTTCTGCGTGAAGACTGGACTTATACGGGACATAATGTATGGACGTCGTCTATCCGAAGCATCCACTGGCTCGAGACAAGTATTGAGAGAAGAGAGAGAGAGAGCTGAGTGACTTGTAATGTGAGAAGAGTGAGCTTGAGTGATTGTAATCTTGGCATTTTTCCCCATTATAACCTTTGTTTCAATATCAATAAAGAGCTTCTTTTGAATGACTTGTGTTTTGCTTCAAATTTTTGCTGCAATTATTCAATGTCTCTGCTTGGGACTTCTGTGCGACGACCCCGTCGCAGCCGCTGTAATCGGCCGTTATGGAACCCGCCTTGCATGAGCGCAATCTAGGCTCGTGCGGCATCACGCCTTAGCGTGAACACAAGTCTTTTCTTGTATAAACTATATATTAAATTATTTAAAAAAAAGTGAACACATGTCAGTGTTTGGTCTTGCATCAGTGTTTGGTCTTGCTTCAGTGTTTGGTCACATGTCAGTGAACAGTCTCCAGTCTCCACCACCACACAAAGAAAAGAAAGGAAACTAAAATTTCCTAGAAACCATTTAGGGTCCTATTGGTTTTCTTCTCTGTCTCCCCCACCTTCTCGCCTCCTCCCATTTCTTCTACGACCATGACCGGCTTCGGCGGAGCACGAGCAGCGGCGGTTGTAGAGAAGTAATGAGATCTAGTTGAGGTAAATGTTTTATGGTTTTCCATCTAAACTATAAACAATTTTTTTATTAGCTTTTGCTTTTTTTTTTCCTTGATTCGATGTTTGTTTTGCTGGATTTGACAATAACTTATGCTTTTTCTGTTGTTGATTTATGCTTTTTTTTGGAATCGTTTAATTTTGGTCGGTATCGGTCGGTATCGGTCTGTATCGGTTACGTATCGGCCAATACTGACCGATACAATAAATTTCGACAACGTCTCGACCAATACCGATATTTTTTATGAGTATCGGATCGGACATTCCCAAATTCGATACGATCCGGCCGATACTGATACGTATCGGCCGATACTTTAAACTTTGGTATTTATGGCAGAGTTTCCTACGTGGTTACTCTGTGAATCCCAAAATATCAATAGTGGGAGAGTTTCCAACTTGGTTACTATGTGAATCCCACAAAAGATCAATATTGGAAAGTTAGAGTTTCCTAGTTGTTCTGAAATTTCCAATGCAATAGCCAACTCTTTTTATTTTGGAACTTAGGGTTTGGAGGGGAGTGGGTGGCGGCTAGGGTTAGGGTTTACACCCATGTTTCCAAGTGATGGAGGGGGGGGGGGGGGGGGGGGGGTCACCGGAGGAGGGGGATCGCCGGGGGTCGGAGGAGGAGGGGGGTGGTCGCCGGGGGGGGGGGGGTCGTCGGGGAGGGGTCGCAGCAACAACAGCAACGGGGGGTGGGGGTGGGAGTAGCAGCGGCAGGGAGCAGCAGCGGTGGGTGGTGGCAGCGGCCGGGAGCGGGAGCGGCAACAGTAGAGGGGGGTGGATTAGGGTTAGGTTTTTTTTTTTTTTTTTGGTTGTTGTTGTGGAGAGGGGTGGATGGGTTTTGGCTCTGATACCATGTAGAGAAAAAATAATGGATGATTTATTAATCATGAGAGACTACATATATATAGTAGAGGCTAGCCCTTCTCCTATTGTTCTAAGCAATGTGGGACTAAAGCCCACTAACTAGTAGTTCTAATATAACATTTAACAAACTCCACAATTTAGACTGTCTTTGTTGATTCTTCACTAAATTCATTTTTTGTATATCGTCTCCTTTTACATATATGCCTTGCCATCTTTAGTGTAAAGCCTTCAACTGTATTGTCTTAAATAAATGAACTATTCGCTGTCTGATAATATTCTGTCCCTATATTCTGTCCCTGTGTTTTTTTTAAATCCTTTTGGTTACTGCAGATGGTTGGATGTAAGACAAGAGGGTTCTCATTCACACGTGCATTGTTAGGGATTGCTGCAGATGAACTTCATGTTTGTGGAGATCCAGCAGCTGTTCCTCTTATACAAAGAATACTTGTAGTAACTGGAGATATAGTTAAGGTGTCTTTTGATTTTTACTTTATAATAGCAATTATAGATGATTAATGTTTGTGTAATATTCCTCACAATGTGATGTTTCTTGTTGAATATGCTAAGCTCAGTCCTGATTTGTTGGTTGTCAGCATGAGAACATTATAATGCTATTTATATTTTGGTTAAAATAGAATATTGTATCTGAAGTATCAATAAGTGAATAAAACAATATCTTCCTCCCAAAAAAATTATACTAGAAGCCCTAAATATGATTGTGACCTCTCCACTTAGGATTTAGTTTCCACTAGGTTGTGCTAGATGCATCACTCTATGATTGATTATTATAGATGGAGTAGAAACCTTGGTAGCTTCATTGATATGAATGAGCTTTCAACAGTCTGTATGTTTTATACATTGGATCTTATTTGATGACTTCTCCTCAAGTGAATATGATTACCTAGACCATGCTCATTCCTTCAATGAAACTATTCTTCTTCGTTGCAATCACTTCACATCTCTTGTTAAATGATGTTGCAGGTATATCGTTGATTTCGTCCGAATGGCGTTCGAAGAAGATAGGACGTTGTATATTGACTTCATTGTTGACTCGTTCTTCTTATCTTCATGTCGTATGACGAAATATATTTGTCTCGGTGCAACTCGGAAAGTGGACAAGTCTTCGACTATCTTCTTCTCCGTATTGTTCAATCGTTCGACATACAGATGACCTAATAGTGTTTCAGCAATCTCATGGTTGTGGATTCCATTATTGACTTCGACTGTCCACTTTTCTTCTTCTACGTTTCTAATATGGATCGTGAATGGACAACCACATTTTCTTGTTCCAACATTTTTTTTTTGAAACTTTACTTGGATAAATGTATCTTTCTTATGGCTTTTGAACGCACCACCTCTTTCACATCCAACCACCACAATTTGTCATCCCGGGCGGTTTCGGACCGATCTGGATATCATAAGAACTATGTTGTTTTTTCGTCCAACTTCTCGTCACCAATGTAGTGCTTCTTCGCTTGATTCAAACCAAATATCGGTCCAGAATAAATTGCCTACATCGACGACAATTGGAGGAGGTACCGCAATCTTGGAAGATGATATACAATAGAACTTAAAGTTAATAAAACTAAACAACTACACAAATGTGAAAACTGCTGCAAATAAATAGGACTGCAGACAGTGAGGCAATCCTTAGAATACACAGGATTGCAGCCACCATGGCAGTCCACTGTATATAAAGGATTGCCAGAGTTTTGACAGTCCTGTTTTAGAACTGGACTGTCAACAGTCTGGCAGTCCTAATTCAATGATGGACTGCCAGAGTATCCGCACTCCTCTGTGTCACAGATATTAATTTGATGACATACCAAATGACGGTAGAAGTCGATGAAACTATTACTAGAATTTTTTTTCAACCACAATCTTCACAAAAATGTAGGTTGGGAAAAAATTTGGGCTAGGGCTTAATTCTATGACCTAGAAATGTTGAGGGAGAGAAGAAACCAGTAGAGGGAGAGAGGAAAAGGAAAGAAAACTTGTTATTTATACCTTTTTGTGGGCTAGTCCCAAGTAAAGAAATTGAATGACAAACTTGTAATTTTTTGGAAAAAATTTAGACTAGCTCCAAGTAAAAAATAATTTTTTATAAGGACACATCAAAAGTTGATCAGGGGTGTCCATTCTTAACTTTTATTTATTTACAAGTTTGCCACTGAAAAATTTACTCAGGACTATCCAATTCTTCGGTATAAAAGACAACTCTTTTAATTTTTTTCTCTTCTCCTTTTTCACAAGAAGAAAGAAGAAAAAAGAAAGAAGAAATTGGATGAAATCCTAGTTTATGGATGAAATCCTAATTCTCATATTTTTTTTTCTCCAAACCATAGTTTATGGATGAAACCCTAATTGTAGAAGAAATTGTGTTATCAAATTTATCAAATCTATTAATCTTTTAATCAATTTTTCTTCATTAATAGAAGAAATTATGGATGAAATCATAATTCTAGAAAAATCGATTTGTTGAGCAAGTTTATATCATGACTGCTACAATTTCTGGCGGTCCTAAAAGTATTGAGTACTGTCAGAAATTGTGGCAGTCCTAGTAGTATTGAGGACTGCCAGAAATTATGGCAGTCCTGAAAGGGCCTTGCTATACAACAGGACTGCCACAATTTCTGGCAGTCCTAGAAGTATTGAGGACTGCCAGAAATTGTGGCAGTCCCTTGCTGTACAACAAGTACATTTTAGGACTGCTACAATTTCTGGCAGTCCCAAAATTGAAATGACCGAATGCAAAAACATATGTTAGGATTTATTTTCATCTTGATAATATAGTGAAATATACATTTTAGAGTTTATTTTCATTCATTTTTTTGTGAGAAAGAATAAAATAAAATGTTAGGGTTTATTTTCATGTATTATTTGTGAGGAATCAAAATGATGAGAATGAAAATTGTGGAGAAGAAAACTAGGATTTTGATGGAAATGATGGAGAAAAAAAAAACTAGGGTTTAGAGTCAGAAAATGGTGAAGAAAAAGATGAAGAAGATATATAGTTTGGGAAGTGGAAAATGGTGGAGAAGAAGAAGAGGATGAAAAAAGTTAGGATTTTGGAAGAGAAAGTGAAATTTGCAAATGAGAGTGAAATTTGGGGTTTGTAAAGTATGGGGTTGGACAGCCTCATAAGTAGAAAAATAGGATAGTACGAGTAATTTTTTCTCAAACATGGACTACCCTAATTCTGACTAGCCCTGATCAACATTTAATGTGTCCTTATTAAAAAAATCTAAAAATGAATGTGCCTTTAGAATTAGCCAAGAAAATGATGTGAAACGTGGAATAGGAAGAGAAGGAAGCGGCAACAGCTGATTTGGGAGCCACCACGCGATAGCGACGGGCAAGGCGGTTGTCTCTCAGGTGCCATATATATATATAGAGAGAGAGAGAGAGAGAAAAGGAACAGGAACAACATAAACGAGGAGGGGGAAGGAAGAGCAACAACCGCGACGGTTCTCGCAAGAAAAAGTGAAGGACCCATGTAAGTACATTATTAATGAAACAATTATTAATGAAAAAGAGATTTATTTATTTATTTATTTATTTGTAGTTGAGATTCCTTCCTTGGTGTTAAAAGAAAGTGGCTTGTTAGGCTGAAGCAGAAACTACTTTACTTTTTGTTGTGTTTTATGTCCCGTTCTAAGCAATCCCGAACTGTACCATTGTCAATGCCCACAAACTGTTTGCTTTTTTGTCTCAGTGAGGTTGTGCTTTGAAACAGACAGGTTGCAAGTTTGGTGAAATTTATGCTCAGTAGTTGAATAGACGAAGATATTTAGAGTCGTAAGAGTTTTCGAAGTAGGATGATTATGACTACAATGGGAGAGAGCACAACTTGCTTAAGACATTTGGATTCTGAAGAGGAAGTAGCGGCTGTCATCGAGGAAGGAGGAGGAAGAAGAAGACATTGTCGATGGAACCGACTCGGAGAATGCCATCAGGATGGTTAGGAGGCATTATGTTATTTTGCTAACTTGCTTTCTGTTGCAATTAGGATTACTTGTATTGATGGCCAAGGTTTGATTCTATGTAAACTAGGTTAGAGCCTAAGATAGGTTTTGCATGTTACGAAGTGGCCAGATATGGGTTATGACCTCTTGCGACAACTTACTGCCATGATACACGCTAAGTTTTCTGAATAAAGGGCCGAGACTCGTGCCCGATATATGGGACCAGTTCGCTGAACATACCACAAAGTAGATGGTAGGTTTATTACATTAGATGCTAAGGTTGACACGATGAACAAAAGGATCAATGCTCTAGAGGCTAAATCCATACTCGAGCAACCTCGCATAGAGGTTCCTGTTGCACATCATGTTAATGTTTATGACCCTCTTATTAGGTACGACTATGGGGATACCAAGATCATATGACTCCCGACCCTCCCATTAGGGACGATCGGCGATCCTAGGAGACAAGATCCTAGAATCGCTTTCCCTGTAGCTAGAGATGTTCTTATGGGACCACTTTTCACAGTTCTTGACCTTTTTGTTTGAGACGATCGTATACCTAGTGAGAGGTTGAGGTCACTAGGAAGGTTAAGGTAGATGCCTCATCTTTTGATGGCCAGCATAAGGCCACAAGTTATGGACGTTTTAGTCCAAATTCAGAACAATGCAGTTATTTACTTACAATTCTTGTAGATAATGTTTTGAAACATTTTCTTTCTACAACGTTCATTGCGATCTGCATTTCCTTCATTGTCTAAAAGCTCAATCAAGTGGACTGGATAGTCCCACCATACATCAAGTAAAATCAAAGTGAAAAAATGGATCGGTTTCACTGATTGTAAACTCTCCTTAAAATTCTCATTTGAATTTCACTTGATATATGGTTTGTGTTGTGTAACTTTCCACATGTGATCCTCTTTCCGCTAGGCTTTAGACCAAACACGCTTTAGACTTATCCATGTGCGTGTACCTGCCCACACTTTTTTGTGTGTGTGTGGTGGCGGGTGTTAAGAGTTCAGTATATTATGTCTGTCCCATTTCTATCAGCTCAAGCTTTTGGGAACATTGGTAAACTAACACTAAACAATTCCAATATAACCCCCCAAATTTTCCATTCTCAGTAAAACAATCTTCAAATTTATTATTGCATTATGTGGAGATAGCATCATTACGGATTGCACATGAGCATGGCATGCATTACATTTCTTATGTGTTAGGTGGTAGTTGGCTGGCTGATGATATCTTAATACTATGTAATATAACTTAACAATTTGGTTATGAGTATATGAAAGTTTTGAAATTTTCCTTCATGTGGCCTCATCCTTCCCTTCTTTGGTTTTTAGTTGCACTTTCTAGCATGCACTGTTGTCACGACGCATGGTGCGTGGCGAGGCGCAAGATACCCTTAACGCCAAATGCTCATGGCGCGGTGCGCGCCTCGTTGAAGTGAGACGCAAATTATATATATATATTTTTGTAATAATCTGGAAAACACTCTATATATATTAGAGAATATATATATATATATATATATATATATATATATATATATATATATATATATATATATATATTTTTTTTTTTTTTTTTTTGAGGGTGTCCACTTCTTAATGGTGCTTGGAGGCATGCCTCCAAGGGGGCTCGAACCCGCGCCACTGCGCCGGGGTGCTCCACCGTTCCCAATGGGCTACGGCCACGGGGACATATATATATATATATATATATACACACACACACACACTTGTGTAAATACTCTACATTTATAGTTTAAGTTAGTCTAACCTAATCTAATTTGTAAAATCTAATCTAATCAATAGTTTTAATTTAATATAATTTAATCAATCCAGAATTTACATTCAAGTTTGATCTAATATAACTTAATCCATAACTTAAACTGAATTAATTTTGAAATTTATTTGTCTAGTTTAACTTAACCAATAATTTAAGTTCAATCTAATGTAATCTAATTTAGAATTTAAATTATAGCCTAATATAATCTAATTCGTATTTTTAATCTAATGAAATAAGAATAATCTTATCTAATATAATTAAATAAGTTTATATTATATTAGATTCTAAATTAAAAATCAGATAAGACTATATAAACTAAATATTGGATTATATTTATTTTAAATTTAACTAGATTTAATCTTAAGTTATAGATTAAATGATACTTAGATTAGCTTATATCTATGTAGTCTGACTCAGGTTCACGAGTGACAGCTCTCACCCACCAATCTCCACTTAAGCTGAGTTCTCCCGAATAACTTGCGAGTCTGAGGTTTTTTTTTTTTGAAGGATGTATACATAATTACATATTCCCCATAAAACTTACTCTCTCATACTGTATTATATACATAAGATATACAAAGGTGTTATAGTAAACACATTTAACACAAAATCAAACACGATGCATATATTACTACCAAAACATGGTAACAAACCAAAACATGCAGGCACAAAACATTTGGCCCAATATCAACCGTAATCACACAATGCATATATCACAACCCATTAGGGACAAAATCAACCATAACCCACCATTAAAAAGTTAAAACCTAAACCTAAACCATGAGGACCTAGGACAATAGGATTCCTAATGTCCTCTTCAGTCTTACTTTTCTTCTCAAAATTTTCTTTCGAATGTTCTCCCCCCTTTTAGGATTTTTTTAGATAACCTAGTAACTAATTAAAAGACTTTAAATAAGAATAGTTTTTTTTTCCTTTTCATTTTTTAACCTTACCGTGTTATTCGAGACTCCGTAAGGTTCAAACTCTCCTTTGACTCGGTAAGACTCGATGAGTTGCTCGCCGAACATAAAAACTCGGAGATCGGCTTGAGCTCGGTTCGGCCTACTCCCGAATCACGAGTTACTCGCAAGTTCGTCTACATAGGATTACATTAATGAGAATAAACTATATAAATTGAAATTGAAAATCTATCTAATTGGTTCTCAATCTTATCAAATAATTTTCTAATCTTTATATATAGTTCAACATCTTTTTGGCTTTCCGATACAAAATAGTCGAATCTGAAACTCTGCCGATGCTAATAACCATAAAGAGGGTCCGATATCGATTCCAATACCGATATTTTTAACCTTGATTTCTGGCTGTCGGCTTTCCTCATTACATTCTGAGTTGTTAGTTTCCTCACATTGGTTTTAGTAGACACTTGATAGCTGAAACAATAGATCTAATATAACATCATGCTAACTAGGAGAAGTTTCCATTTGTTTAAGCATGAATTTAATTCACTGGCAGACATGCAATCTTAATTTAGAGCATTTGCAGAAATATCTTCACAATTTTTACTCGAATGTGTATTATGTCGTATGGTAAGGTACTTTTCAGATGACATGCTTTCCAAGTGCTCTTGCTTTACAGTAAATCTCAGCAAAAGACTCCATGATCATATGCTCAATCCATAATATTCATCTCAGTTTATAATATTCTTTGCAGATACCATGCTTTCCTCATTTCCCTTGAAGCTAAATCGCTATTCCACATTAATTGTTTGGCGTGGCTTGAGGCCTTCAAGCAGCTACTGTGGCACAGGCGTTAAGAAGTTCGATTTGACTGACTTGACGTAAGAAATCAATTAATTGCAGTTTTGCATTGTGTACAACTAATTATAGACTTATAAAAGTGATTTTATGTATTTGCTGTTTCCAGATTTGTAAAACTTGATTACATTCCGAAATCTTCCACTCCAATTAACTTTTTCAATTTTTGAAACTTTGAGCTGTTTTTCTTTGTAGTCCAGTTGCAGAATGTTTCTTTTGATTTTTTGAGAGCCCTTTTTCGGTATCTTCTATTTCATGGAACAGGTTCAATTCTTACTTCTGTTTCTACTCTGATTCCTGGCTCACTCAAGCTAAATCAGGGTCCATGTTTTGGCTGTGAATATTGACAACTAAAGTAATTTCGAACTTATCTGTTGTTTTGCCCACTTGTGCATGATTCCTTGTTTGGTTGCTTGATTGTGGGCCAAGGTGCAACTAATTTTAGTATTGGGTTTAAATTACTATATTTTGTCAGTCTTAACATCTCAAGAATGTTGTGAAGTACTTATTGACAAATAAACATTTGTCAAAATGTTCTCCTTCCCTAAAACTTTATCCCAATTGTAGTTGTCCTCATACATGGTATCCAAATGCTCGGAGAAAACAGCGTAAAGTGTTCTTGCATGTGGGCCCTACAAACAGTGGGAAAACATACAGTGCACTCAAGCAATTAGAGTCATGTTCTTCAGGTATGTACACCTTATGAAAAAGGAGTAGATATAACTTTTCAAGTGCCAATGCTATATTTGTAAAATAATCTTCCATTATCATTTGCTAAAGGATTATATTGTGGGCCTTTAAGACTACTGGCGTGGGAGGTGGCACAAAGATTGAACAAGGCTAATGTTCCCTGTAACTTGATTACGGGACAAGAAAGACATGAAATTAGTGGTGCCAATCATAGTTCAGTTACTGTTGAAATGGCTGATGTCACCAGTGAGTACCAATGTGCTGTCATTGACGAAATTCAGGTACACGGGGAAATATTTTTCACCTTCACCTGAATTTTCTTTGTTTCTCATCTAAGTTTCGATATCACCAGGTACATGCAAAACCGTGGAAAATGACTACCTAAAACATAAGAAAAATCGTAGTAAAAGAGACATTAATTGTATGCTGGTTATTCCCTACAAATGTAAGAAAAGAAACATTAATTGAATTCAGAAATGTGTACTAAGACATAATTTGTACTAAAACAGTACTCAATAAAGTATGTATGCTGGTTATTCCCTACAAATCTCAATAATTCTTTGAGGTTCGCAAGAATTTCTTACTAGCAGCCCCCTTCAATTCCACATACGTACTTATTTTCTCCACCAAATTAGGGTCAACTACCACCTCTTTGATCAATCTCCCATTTCTACATCCATTTTCTAGATTTGAAATTCTTCTAGTGTTTAATGTTGTAACCATCTATGCCATTATAACCTTACATGTAACTTCCTTTCAAATTTTAGATTTTGCTTAATAATACATGACTCTACAGTCTTTTTATTGGAGAATTAAGTGTTAGTGAACTCTGTAGAGAGGAAAAATAATGGATGATTTATTAATCATGAGAGACTACATATATATAGGAGAGGCTAGCCCCTCTCCTATTGTTCTAAGCAATGTTGGACTAAAGCCCACTAACTAATAGTTCTAATATAACACTTAACACCTTCCCTCAAGCTGGAGCATAGATGTCAATTATGTCCAGCTTATTACATAAAAATTGAACCAGAGGACCCAAAAGAGGCTTTGTGAATATATCAGCTATCTGGTCGCCGGTCCTCACATATTGAAATTTTATCACTTCCTTTTTATACTCATCACGAACAAAGTGGATATCAATTTCAATATGCTTCGTCCGTTCATGAAATACGGGATCGATGGCAGTATGAATAGCAGATTGGTTATCACACCATAGATCTGCCGCTTGAGATCCTGCGTCTTCTTCCAGTTCTTGTAAAAGATGCTTCATATATAATATATGTGATGTGCCATGAGCAATGACTCGATATTCTGCTTCTGAGCATGAGCGTGCTATCACACTTTGTTTCTTGCTCTTCCGTGACACTAGATTTTTGCCAATAAGTACTGAGTAGCCAAATGTAGATCGTCTATCTATCATGCTTACTTTCCAGTTAAAATCAGTAAAACACTCAATACGAGTGTATCCATGATTCTCCATCCGAATTTCTTTTCATGGATTCTTGACTAGATAATACAGGATTCTGAGAACTGTCTGTCAGTGTGGAACTCTTGGAGAAGCCATAAATCTACTTGCAACACTCACTGCGAAAGAAATGTCCGGACGAGTCATGACCGCCAAGTAGTTGAGTTTTTCAACTACTCGACGATACTGATCTGAATTGGTCATCAGGACCCCTTCGTCTGGAAGTAACTTTGCCCCTGGATCCATATGTGAGGTTGCTCCCTTGGCTTGTATCATGCCTACATCATTTAGTATGTCCAACACATACTTTTTTTGGGACATTACAATGTCCCGCTTACTCCGTGTGACCTCAATGCCCAAGAAATAGTTTAAGGATCCCATATCCTTGGTTTGAAATTATTCTTCCAGAAACTTCTTGAGGCCTGCAATATCCTGACTGTCATCTCCCGTGATTACAATATCATCAACACAGACACCAAGTAGTATCCTTCCAGCTGATGTCTGTCGGTAGAATACGGAATGATCCTTCTTTGATTGACACAGACCAAACTGAGTAACCACTTGTAAATCGACCAAATCACGCACGGGATGCTTGTTTTAGACCATAGAGGGCCTTCCTCAGATGACATACTTTACCTTCCCTTGCAACGAACCCGGAAGGTTGCATCACGTATACCTCTTCATCAAGATCCCCGTGGAGGAAAGCATTCTTGATATCCAATTGAAGCAACGGCCAGTCATAACGAACAACCAAGGCCATGAGGGCACGAACAGACGTCATTTTAGCAACATGAGAGAAGGTCTCGAAGTAATTCTCACCATAGATTTGAGAATATCCTTTGGCCACCAGACGAGCCTTTAGGCGATCAAGAGAGCCATCTGGTTTCACCTTGATCGTGAATACCCATTTGCAACCTACTGCCTGTTTATCAATAGGTAAATCGAATAAGTCCCAAGTATGGTTCTCCATGAGAGCTTTCATCTACTCGTTCATAACAGCACGCCAATCGGGATGTTTGAGACCCTCCTCATCGGTCTTGGAAATCTGATTCCCATCAATAGTAGCCAGCAGGGACTGACTGTGGCTAGTAAGTCCTTTGTTGTTTTCAACATACAAGAGATGATCACGACAGGCACGACGAGGACGATCTGGAGGCGGAATAGCCGGAGCTGCTGGCGGAACCGGTGAAGCTGCTGGCGAAACCGGTGGAGCTGCTGGTGGAACAGGTGGAGGCGACTCAGTGGAGCCAGAGGAGGATGACTCTGTGGGCATCAATGGCGATGTTTGAGTGGGTGACGCCGGCACTGACTGAATCGGTGTATGCGAACCATTGATCCGGAGAACTGGCTCGGTAAGGGAGGGCACCCTTACGGAGGGCTTTTGTGTTTGATTAGAAAATAACAAGAAATCTTCTTCTGGATAAACTTGAGGAACTGGATCCGTTGTTTATGGAAGTAGAGAAAATTCGGTTTCAACAAAGCTAACATCCCGAGTGAAAAAAATATTCTCTCTTTAAGACCTGAAAAAAATACCGATACCCTTTCTGATCTTTAGGATAAATACATTGTATTGCCTTATGATCTAATTTAGAAAGAGTCGGTCGAGTATTCCGAACATAGCATAAGCAGCCAAAAATTCTGAGAGGCAGAGGAAATGACTCTCGACTTGGATATAGCCTAGAAAAGGGAGTATGACCATTAAAAACTGACGATGACATGCAATTAATAAGATAACAAGCGGTAAGAACCGCATCCGACCAAAATTTCTTGGGAGTACGTGCTTGAAACATAAAAGCACATGTTGTTTCCAAGAGATGGCGATTCTTGCGTTCGGCCACATCATTCTGTTGTGGTGTGTACGGACAAGAAATTTGGTGGATGATGTCATTGCGGGCCAGATGACTATCGAGCTTACGAGACAAACACTCACGACCATTGTAACTCCGAAGAATTTTGATAGGAACACCAAATTGTGTTTTGATTTCGGCATAAAAATTATACCAAATATTAAATAATTCGGAGCGATTTTTTATTAGGTAAACAAAAGTAACACACGAGTAATCATCAACAAATGTAATAAAGTACTTAAAATCCATTATTGATTCAACCAGACAAGGTCCCCATATATCAGAATGCACCAGTTCGAAAGGAGCAGATGCAACTTTATTATGACTCACCGGATATGGAACCCGGTGATGCTTAGCTAAACTACACGACTCACAATGAAGGGTAGCAGAAATATCTAAAGAAGGGTACATTTTCTGTAGAGCTTGGATAGATGGATGTCCTAACTGACAATGTAACTTGAAATGATCGAGTTTCACGCCGGCACAGATAACAGAAGAAGGTACGTCAAACAAATACAAGCCTCCAGCCACATGTCCCTTACCGATAGTGTTTCCAGTTTTTAGGTCCTAAAAAATACAACCATCAGGAAAAAAATGTTACCGAGCAGTGCAGTTCACGAGTAACTTGACTAATGGAAATTAAATTAAACGGGTTCCCAGGTGTAAGCAATACAGAATTGAGCGACAGTCCGAAAGAAAGACTGGCACTTCCACGTCCTCGGACTATCAGGGAACCTCCATTGGCAACAGTAATGCCAGAAACACGATGGCTAAGGACATAATTATGTATCATACCTGCGTCACCAGTCATGTGAGTAGACGCTCCAGAGTCAATTACCCGCTACTTTGGCTTGACTATACATGCTGCGAAGTATCCGACTGTGGATCCAGACGTGAAAGCGTCACTACGACGTTGAGCCTGGAAATCAAGGAACTCTGTATATAAATTCGAAGTCAGCTGAATAGATTGGACACCATCATCAGGAACATCAGTTGCGATATTAGCCGCAGGTGATTTAGTGCATTGCCAGTAGAAATGGCCAAGCTGACCACAATTAAAGCATGTGCGTGGCCGTCCTCCATTGCGACCACCATTACCACGGCCCCCATCACCACCAGTATTGCGGCCACCACGTCGTCCACCACGACCACCACGAATGCCTGTAGGAGCAGCACCAATAGCAGAGCGATCAACAGGTGGATCACCCGGAGTGGTCTCTACGACTTTTGCTGCTCGAAGGACATGATAATGTGCTTCCATTAAAGATGGAACTTCAGATCCAGCAATGATCTGAGATCGAGCAGAGTCCGCATCATGACGTAGAGAGGCAAGATACGCCATAACATGAAGTTGTTTACATTGACCCTAGCTTCATTGATATCTGTAGTAAGGGGCAATATACGATCAACTTCATCAAACATAGCCTTAAATGTCTTGAAGTGATCTTTATGAGATTTTTCTTCCTGATTTGCTCTGTATATGCCAACGATGGAGTCATACATGCGAGGCAAATTGCGTTTGCCATCAAACGCTATTGTTAGGACCGTCCATAATTCCCTTAACAGAATCCGTATTCTGAACCATGTCTTCCACCGATGGTTCTATGGAGTTCATCAACTGTGTAAACAGCCGACTATCATCTATCTTCCATTGCTCAAAGCTGGGGTCAGGCTTTGCGGGGGGTTGTCAGTCAAATGTTTGGACACGCATCCATAGAAGCGTCTTCTCGACCTTCGTATGCCATGTCGAGTATCCCTCTGGTCCGTCCAATTTTCGATCGACAAATCGGATTGTGGAAATCGTTGTACTAGTGCCCATTGGTCCCACCATTGTCTTCCCAATGCTAGTACTGTTGGCGCTCAAATATCTCTCTTAGGCGCCTAACGTTCTTAGGCGTCCATTATCTCTTAGGTGTAACTCTCTTAGGCGCCCACTGTTTCTTAGGAGTTCCATTCTCCTAGACTCCTTATGCATTTAGACGCCCATCTCTCTGAGGCGCCCTGACCCATTTAGGCGCCTACTGCTACTAGGCGCTCAACTTTTCTAGCCGCCTACTTCCATGGGCGCCTTTCTCAAAGTACTCAGTTCCCTGCTGACATCTACAAATCTACGTGGCGTATTAATCTGCCATGCATGCTGAACGTGGTGCACTACTCCGAATTTCCTGAAGAACGTGCCCATCACTTGGCCACGACCACGCGCCTATTCCGCATAGGCGCCACATGTCAATAGGCGCCCCTGCTTAAAAATGACGCCCAGTGGCTTAGACGCCTATCCAGAGAAAGACGCCTAGTTTGGATAACTGTCAGGTGGTTATCTCTTGGCTCTGTAAATAGAGCTCCACTCCCCCAACATACAGGGACAGAGAGGAGAGGTATAGTTTGAGCACTCATCGCACTTCCATCTTCTGCAATCATCAATTCTCAAGAGCAAGTTCTTCAACCGTTAATCGAAGCCGAAGTTCTGTCGATACTTCTACACGGCCGAGCCATACAGAAGATTCCTCGTCAACAGAAGCTCCGAGACACAGTGACAAGTTTGCTTCCATCCACAATCGCCTCGTCAAAGGGACAAAGCGGTCGTCAATCAGATCGGACTCTTACAGTTGTACTTCTCCAAAATTCATTGTACTCGTGTACGATTCTTTAAAGTTTGTAATAAAAAAACACATTTTGTTTTTTGCAAACAAAATAACGACTCTGTTGGAGACGACCTTCTCCTCCAACGAGAAGGTGACAACTCAAGGCGATTCATCATCGATTGGCACTAAGAAAGGAATGTTGGTCGTTAAATTCGACCAAACAGCGTTCGAAAAGATGCTAAGTGCTCCTGGTGCTAAGCGCGCCCCTGGTACATATACTGTGACCAAAGCTAGGCACACTGTATAAGTGCAGAACCACTATCTGAAGAGGCGCCTCAAATGGGTTCCTAGGCCTGCTGGTGCACCACAAGGAGATAGGAGCCCATTTGAGGGCGCCTATTCTCTCAAAACCACTGATCCCACCTCTGCTGTGATGCCCAAATCTTTGGGCGCATCATCTGGAGATAGGAGCCCGCTTGAGGGTGCCCATTCTCTCAAATCTGCCTCTGCAGTGATGCCCAAATCTATGGGCGCATCATCTGGAGATAGGCGCCCGCTTGAGGGCGTCTATTCTCTCAAATCTACCATCCCTAGTTCTTCTGTAGGAGATGCGCCACAGAGATAGGTGCCTACTTGAGGGCGCCCATTCTCTTCCATCTATTTTGCCAAATCCTGAATCTTTCAGCAAAGGCACTACGGCTGCTCAAAGGCGCCATATCATACGCACTGAGAGATTGTGCGCACAACAAAAGGGGATACTTCCTACCCCTCATTTGAATGAAAAACTTCCTAACATGCGCATAAGTCGTAATGCACGAGAAAACTCCAAGTGCAACAGACTGAAATGATGGTTGATACTGATATGCGCACCCATCTTAACAGGCGTCAAGCCCAACTTAACCAGAATATGCGCCCCATTGTTGAACAAGCAATGTCGCCTATAAGTTCTGGGCGCCCAAAATTCTCCTCTGCCAATGTGAATCCTATTCAAAGGGTGACACCTACTACTTCAAAGCGCCCAAAGATGAGTGCTAAAAATCCCCTCACTTATACTGCTGAAATAGGCGCTTCCTTATACCTTCAAGGAACCAACAAGGCCAGGAACATGCTACATCTTCCCTCTTCTACTACTAAGAAAATCGACCTCCGTGATCTAATTTCTCAAAAACGGAAGGCCGTATCCCCATCTCCACCAATAGTGCATCATTGCAGCTCACATGAGATTACAATCAGGTGCTGTTGCAAAGTAGCCAAACGGTTAGTTTTTGATCGTCTTACTTTGACCCATCCTGTTGAGGTATCTTCAGAAGATGAGTCAGTATATGCCTCTGTTAACATGACAACTCATCGCTCTCACGAGGCTGAGGGTAGCCCAAGATGTACTTTGTCTCGGACCCGTGCTCATAGACCCCCGGTTCGTACACATCGCACATTTGATGGGGTCTATCGACACACTAGATCAAGGAGTCGAGCTATAATCGGTCAAAGAAATCTTCCCATCTCTTATCCTAGGGGTAGATCTTTACATGATTTTGACGCCGCCAGTGAGAGTTCTGAGCAGACCATCTCTTCTTCAATAGCCAGAGAGGACTGCGTACGCCATTACAGAAGATCAGGATGCTTCCAGTTCTGCTAGCCAGGAGCAATGAATCGCCGTGCTAGAAGACAAATTGAAAACGATGGCCGAAATGGTGGCAAGCATGCACACCATAATTGTGGCTCAATTGTCATGCCTTAGTACCGGAATACTGAGGGTAACTAGGCCAGCTACACCATATGAGGTATGCAAACGTCATACGACGATCGTGGCTATCAAGAGACAAGGGGGTGCATGCTACAATCAAGTCTCCTATGGTCTCACAGAGCATCTATGTCTCAATCAATCAAAACAAGAAGCAATAAATAATGATAATATAAAACAAAGCAGTAAGGCGTCCCCAACGCTTCATCAAAATAAATCATGAGCCTAGCTATACAAAATGATAAGCTAGTGCCAAGAGTCATAGGCACATAACTGTAATCAGCTGCAGTCTGATTTAATTACAATTATGTAAAATGAAACTAATGTCCAGAACAGCCGGCTAAACAGGTGCCGGTGGCTAAATGCCAAGTACAAAATAGAAGATATCAGAGGAGTGAAAAAGAAACCCACTCATGTTCCCTGGCGTCCATACTCCTGGTGTGTTTCGGGTAGAAGGCTGGATCCTCTGGTGCTGCTACGATATCTGGCCAAACAAAACCAGCAGGGTCAGGCCCCAAATAGCAAGTACAACAAGGGAGCACATAATGAATAAGATAAAATCCAATGAGTAAATTAAGACCTGATTCAAGAGTTATAGGCTTATACCATATCATCGAGACAATACGACACCCTTACAACCAAATAAGGACAAACGGTGCCAATATCGTGCTGAGATAAGATATATCCTATAACCATGGGCAGGTGAAGGGCTTCTGCTCGCAACTTCGGTCCATAGCCTATCGCAGCACAATAGCACAATCCAACAACCAAACAAGGACATGGGTTGGACCACGCACCACGATAGTCCATGTTCCTCAGTTGCTAACAGAAGAAAACATATCACAAACAAGTCAGCTTACAAGTGGCCAATCGATCCTACGGCTTTCTATGATTTGTCTGGATTATCCCAGTAATGCAATATATAGGAATCCTCATATCGTATCGCATCCAAGCAGGGCTAGCCAATCCATTATATACACGCACGCACGAAATGCACCGATCCCTCGAAAGGCCACCGCGCTAGAACAAGCAATAATGGTTCTAGCCCTCCTATAGGGAGAGCTGACTCGGCATTCACAAATCAGATATTGCACTCCACTAGTGCGGATGACTATACAGTATCCGAGACGGCCAACCCGACACGTTAGGACATGGCCTAGGGTGGCTGGTAATGTACGATCTCGGGATTCCGTTCCCTCCCAATGCTTTTACCAATTAAAGTTGCTTAGATTAACCCTATCTTGATCTTGGAATTACATGTCATGGTCACATGGTCATCCTCCTATATGTCGTACCATAGTACGTATATCCTAAGTATGAATCCACATCGGCTCAAGTAGTCCCAAATCTGGATCCATGCTTAGTGTAATGCATCAAACAACAATCAATATACCACGACATTATTACTGACCAATTACCATGACTGTGCTGGAAAGTACGCATGTATTGACATATAACACGAATGATCACTTAGCACGCAGAGTCACACCTTAGTGCACTCATTAAATAGCACCGCAGTGCATACTAATATTGTATCTCAATACACACTTAGAAAAGGTACCAACAAGTATACATGTAATCAAGTCAGGAACACGGTCAAGTCCGGAAGTCACATGGACCCCTCGTGACATAAAAGTCACATAGGATACGAAAGTCTCAGATATTCATGGCACACTAAGGTCAGGACAAGAACTCAAGGTCAAAGGTGCACAAGGTATGCAAGGTGCAAGGTGCACAAGGTGCAAGGTCAAAGGTGCACAAGGTGCACAAGGTGCAACGTGCACAATTTGCAATGTGCAAGGTGCACAAGGTACAAGGTTAAAGGTGCACAAGGTGCAAGGTATACGAACCAAAAGGTGCGCGAGGTGCAAGGTACTCGGACCAAAAGGTGCCCGAGGTGCAAGGTGCACTGACCAAAAGGTACGCGAGGTACAAGGTGGACGAACCAAAAGGGGTGCGAGGTGCGCGGACCAAAAGGTGCGCGAGGTGCAAGGTACGCTGACGAAAAGGTGCGCGAGGTGCAAGGTACGCGGACCAAATGGTGCGCGAGGTGCGAGGTGCGCGGACCAAAAGGTGCGCGAGATGTCGTCCCTACCAGTAAGCTTTTGGCCATGGAGTTTTAGAAACTTCTAATATCCATAACTTGGACTATAGGACTCGAAATTGGGCGAAATAAATGTCAAAACTAAATGAAATTGAATTCTCTACAACATGGAACAAGTAGTTTTCGAAAAAGAGTAAGTTTGATAGATCAAAACCATAAAAACCCATAAACTCTAGTTTTTGGAACATAGATATATTCAAAACTAGCCATTAAAATAAAAAACTCCATGAACTAAACTTGTAGAGAATGAAGAGATGAACAATCTAGTCTAATAATATCAAAAAAAAAAAAAATCAAGAAATGAAAAATGCAAGAATCTCTCCATTTGATGCAAGTTGTACTTGCCTAAAAGTTTATTTAAGAAAAATAAATGAAAGAGTGAATGAGGAGAGAGAGTGAGGAAGAAAATATATATAGGGGTTGGGTTGACTCAAAGAAACCCTAATCTTAAGCATGGTCTTATCCATATAACTAATGACATGTTAAATGCTACATGATACAACTAATTAAATTATTTAAATAAAATCCTAACCACAACACGGTTCAGATATCTTATCATCGAAGCAGTGAGCCACGCCTACAGCCAGACAAGGACAAGGGGTGACATACTAATCCGCGACGAGATACTGTTCCATGGTATGACCAGTTACAAATACATGATACATACAATTAAGATACAGGTGTCAGATACCACATACAGAAAAATAAAAAATTTACGTATTCCGGGAACGGAGAGTGACATCTCTACCCTCCTTAGAAAAATTCCGTCCTCGAAATTTCGATAAGGCTAGTCGAGCGCGCTCTCCGATCACGAAATACACTCAGGACATATAGGAAGCACAATTATCAAACAACACATGGCACATGAATAGATTACGAAAGAAAGAACAATTAAGTAAAAGCACAAACAATAATCATACCCTAGAAGGAAAGTGATCGGAGACATACGAATAAAATATGCCTCCCGAATCAGTTAGGTAGGAATTCGTCCTCGAGGTTCTACGCTGACTCCCAAAGTGGACAAGGGTCAACGCTTGAGATAAGTCGGTACCAATGACTTAATCAAGAACGAGACTCTGCCCAGGACGTACTCTCGTAATCAAGACACATGATGAATATCACGTATCACATGATACGAGAGCAGATGAGTGAGACGAGAAAGTCGCCTTCACTCTTCGAATATAGAACTCAAGGAATTATAATGAATAATACTCAAAACTTACCCACAATCTGACCGCCTTCGGCCAACCTCTGCTCAAATACTCCAAATTCTACCTGCCTCTGATCCTGCTGAACCCCTTGTTGCTGCCTTCCATGGACTTGCTGTTGCGGCCTCTGCAGCTCTGTCTGATGCGGTACTTGTCGGTACATCTGAGCCTGCGTCAGTAATGGACGCTGGGCTAATGGCCTTACTGCTAGTGCTGGCCCTTGATACGGTGCTACCTCTGGAGCTGGCAACGCCAGAAACTGCTGAGCTGGCCCTCATGGCCTTTGTATCTGTGGGCACGTAGCTATACGATGGTCTGAACCTCCACACCTCAAGCACTGCCCATTCGCTGACTGACACGCTTCCCGAATGTGCCCTCCCTTACCACAATAAGTGCAACCCACTGGTGCCTCTTGATGTTGGTGCCTCGGTTGCTGCTGTCGAACTGGTGCTGTTACAACTGTCGTGACCGGTGCTGCATCACGAATACGGACGCTAGGTGCTGGTGCTGACGTCCGAGGTACTACTCCTCCTCCCACACTCTGCGTATGAGACCTCCTCTGGCCTCTAGTCCTTGCTGATAACCTTTGAATAGTAAGCTCGTGCCTCCGAGCCGCTATCAATACTGCATCGAATGTCTGGTAGTCGTGCCCTCGACCAACTGCATAATCTCTAAGTGAAGTCCCTGCTGTAACCTCATAGCCTTCTTTTGGCTCTGTAGCTACCATCACCGGTGCAAACCGACTCAATCTGCAGAACTCTGCTGCATAGCCATCTACCGTCCTACCAGCCTGCTTGAGACTGATAAATCTCTACTAAAGCTCATACCGAGCTACCACGCCAAAGTACTTGGCCTTGAACCTGGTACTGAAGCTATCCCGAGGAACATGACGCCTCATTCTAACCTCTTCTGATGCCCACCAGTCGCGGGCGAGATCCTGAAGTAACAGTCTGACCTGGTCAACCTTCTCTCCTGCTGGAACCTTTGCTGCTGTCAATATGGCCTCAATATCCTGAAGCCAAGCATCCGCTGTAATGGCATCCTCCGTGCCATCAAAGTACCTCGGGTTAAGTCGGCAAAACCTCCCCGACGCCCCCGAGTCATTCCTGACGCTCCTCTCAAGAGCTAGCTGTAACCCCTGATTCAGTAATACATTCTGTTCTTGTTGCTGGGTCTGCTGTTGCTGTTGGGCTGCCGCCTGACGCTGCCGGATGGCCAAAAATCTCCTGATAACCTCCATGAGAGCTGCAGCATCAGGTACTACCGCCGCTGCTGACACTACTGGTGGTGCTGGAGTTTCTGGCACCTGTTGCCCTACTGGCTCTGACAACACTTCCACTCGGATCTGCCCAGGGGAAGGTACTCCTCCGTGTTGTTGTCCTGTCGAGCCATGCTCTGCTGGTTGTTCTTCCACATTGGCCACTGAGAAAGAAGCACCCCTATAGGGAAAGATATAGGATATCAATTGACAGGACGAGAAAAATTCGAGGATGCAATTCAAGTTATCAATCAAGGTGAGGAAGGGAAGACAGAGCAAGAGATCAAAGGGAACAAGTTTTGATTGAGACTCCTATAATCGCAATACCCGACAAGTCTGAAAATCAGACCTGCATGGGCGACCAATAAAACCTTGTCACGCCCCAGTACCGGAATACTGAGGGTAACTAGGCCAGCTACACCATATGAGGTATGCAAATGTCATTCGGCGATCGTGGCTGTCAAGAGACAAGGGGGTGCATGCTACAATCAAGTCTCCTACCTATGGTCTCACAGAGCATCTATGTCTCAATCAATCAAAACAAGAAGCAGTAAATAATGATCATATAAGACAAAGCAGTAAGGCGTCCCTGACGCTTCATCAAAATAAATCATGAGCCTAGCTGTACAAAATGATAAGCTAGTGCCGAGAGTCATTGATACATAACCGTAGTCAGCTGGAGTCTGATTTAATTACAATTATGTAAAAGGAAACTAATGTCCAGAACAGCCGGCTAAACAGGTGCCGGTGGCTAAATGCCAAGTACAAAATAGAAGATATCAGAGCAGTGAAGAAGAAACCCACTCATGGTCCCTGGCGTCCATACTCCTGGTGTGCACCATCGTTCGGGTAGAAGACTGGATCCTCTGGTGCTGCTACGATATCTGGCCAAACAAAACTAGCGGGGTCAGGTCCCGAATAGCAAGTACCACAAGGGAGCACATAAAGAATAAGATAAAACCCAATGAGTAAATTAAGACCTGATTCAAGAGTTATAGGCTTATACCATATCATCGAGACAATACGATACCCTTACAACCAAACAAGGACAAACGGTGCCAATATCGTGCCGAGATAAGATATATCCTATAACCATGGGCAGGTGAAGGGCTTCTGATCGCAACTTCGGTCCATAGCCTATCGCAGCACAATAGCCCAACCCAACAACCAAAAAAGGATATGGGTTGGACCACGCACCACGATAGTCCATGTTCCTCAGTTGCTAACAGAAGAAAACATATCACAAACAAGTCGGCTTGCAAGCGGCCAATCAATCCTACGGCTTTCTATGATTTGTTTGGATTATCCCAGTAATGCAATATATAGGAATCCTCAGATCGTATCGCATCCAAGCAGGGCTAGCCAATCCATTATATACACGCACGCACGAAATGCACCGGTCCCTCGAAAGGCCACCGCGCTAGAACAAGCAATAACGGTTCTAGCCCTCCTATAGGGAGAGTTGGCTCGGCATTCACAAATCAGATACTGCACTCCACTAGTGCGGATGACTATACAGTATCCGAGGCGGCCAACCCGACACATTAGGACATGGTATAGGGTTGCTGGTAATGTACGATCTCGGGATTCCGTTCTCTCCCAATGCTTTTACCAATTAAAGTTGCTTAGATTAACCCTATCTTGATATTGGAATTACATGTCATGGTCACATGGTTATCCTCCTATATGTCGTACCATAGTACGTATACCCTAAGTATGAATCTACATCGGCTCAACTAGTCCCAAATCCGGATCCATGCTTAGTGTAATGCATCAAACAACAATCAATATACCACGACATTATTACTGACTAATTACCATGACTGTGCTGGAAAGTACGCATGTATTGACATATAACACGAATGATCACTTAGCACGCAGAGTCACACCTTAGTGCACTCATTAAATAGCACCGCAGTGCATACTAATATTGTATCTCAATACACACTTAGAAAAGGTACCAACACGTATACATGTAATCAAGTCATGAACACGGTCAAGTCAGGAAGTCACATGGACCCCTCGTGACATAAAAGTCACATAGGACACGCAAGTCTCAGATATTCATGACACACTAAGGTCAGGACAAGAAGTCAAGGTCAAAGGTGCACAAGGTGTGCAAGGTGCACAAGGTGCAAGGTACAAGGTGCACAAGGTGCAAGGTCAAAGGTGCACAAGGTGTGCAAGGTGCAAGGTGCACAAGGTGCAAGGTGTACAAGGTGCAAGGTGCAAGGTGCACAAGGTACAAGGTTAAAGGTACACAAGGTGCGCGAACCAAAAGGTGCGCGAGGTGCAAGGTGCGCGGACCAAAAGGTGCGCAAGGTACAAGCTGCGCGGACCAAAAGGTGCCCGAGGTGCAAGGTGCGCGAGGTGCACGGTACGCGGACCAAATGGTGCGCGAGGTGCGAGGTGCACGGACCAAAAGGTGCGCGAGGTGTAAGGTGTGCGGACCAAAAGATGCGCGAGGTGCGAGGTGCGGGACCAAAAGTTGCGCGAGGTGTCGTCCCTACCAGCAAGCTTTTGGCCATGGAGTTTTAGAAACTTCCAATATCCATAATTTGGACTATAGGACTCGAAATTGGGCGAAATAAATGTCAAAATTGAATGAAATTAAATTCTCTACAAAATGGAACAAGTAGTTTTCGAAAAAGAGTGAGTTTGATATATCAAAACCATAAAAACCCATAAACCCTAGTTTTTGGAATATAGATCTACTCAAAACTAGCCATTAAAATCAAAAACTTCAAGAACTAAACTCGTAGAGAATGGAGAGATGAACAATAGACTAATAATATCAAAAAAAATCAAGAAATAAAAAATGCAATAATCTCTCCATTTGGTGCAAGGTATACTTGCCTAAAAGTTTGTTTGAGGAAAGTAAATGAAAGAGTGAATGAGGAGAGAGTGAGGAAGAGAATATATATAGGGGTGGGGTTGACTTAAAGAAACCCTAATATTAAGCATGCTCTTAACCATATGACTAATGACATGTTAAATGTTACATGATACAATTAATTAAATTATTTAAATAAAATCTTAACCACAACACGGTTCAGATATCTTATTATCGATGCAGTGAGCCACGCCTACAACCAGACAAGGACAAGGGGTGGCATACTAATCCGCGACGAGATATTGTTCCATGCTATGACCAGTTACAAATACATGATACATACAATCAAGACACAGGTGCCAGATACCACATACAAAAAAAATTAAAAATTTACGTATTCCGGGAACGGAGAGTGGCATCAACACACGGTTCTACCGATTGTGAATACAACCCAAGAACCTATATCGACATCTGCTCCTGTCAATGTTAGTTTGGGGGTATAGTCTCCTCATATCGCCTCCGTACCAGTTCAGGTTACTCCAAGTCAGTCTGGGGTTGGGGGTAGTACTTATCATGCTGTCCCTCCTCCTAACACATCCAATTAATCCTCTACTCCGCAACTGTCGGGAGACACTAACGAGGCTGTGAAACTCTTGCATTCTCAATTCGAAGCCTTCAAGCAAAAAAGACGGCCTGCAGAAGCTTGGTATCAAACAACCATACCTTGTTGAGTGAAAAGAGGTGCAGTTTCCACCCAAGTATAAGCCTCCTACTATAATGTTGTTTGATGGCAGTACATCTCCGAATCAATATCTCGATCACTTTGAGATAATGACCGACCAGCTTGTAGTGCCCCGTCCCGCTCAGTCAATCGGAGGAATCGAAACGCCAACGGCATTCGGACTTAGCCTTGCAACGGCTGCTCGAAGACACCGCTCGGTCGAGGCGACCGCTCGCTCAGGTGGGATAGTTTCGGTGAACTTGCCTCATCTTAACCTTCACATAATAAATCGCATGTTTTCAACTTGCACAAGTAGGCTTGATAATAAAAGAGACGAATCAACATAGATAAGGGAATAATCCCGACGGATCGAATTGAGTTAGAATATGGAAAGGTCCAACGATCGTCTTAGAGTTGGTGCACTGCGTGCTTTGAAAATGACATTCGATCCTTCGTCCCGTGGCTTGGGAGAAGGAAAGTTGGATGAGTAGACGAAGTTATGAACGTAGCCTAAGTCATAGCGTCGCCCGCATAAATGCTTCATAAAGCATGCACGGTCCTATCGTCCAAGGCTTGGCATAGCCTTGGCTTGTCCCATGAGTTAAGTTGCGTTGCACGGCTTATGATATAAGTCTAGGCACCCAAATGACTTGGTCGTTCAGAAGTCGAACGCATGCGCGACACGTTTCCGCAATGCGAGGCTTGACGCAGCCTTTGCTCGTCGAGTCATTGTGCGTTTAAGTCGGGCAAGTTATGTTAGGCTATCGGAGTGGTAGCAAACACGGTCCTAGGAGTTCTTCGGTTGGGTATAACCACATAGTCTTACGGTCTCAAGGCCCGTCATATAAAGTATGACTTGAACGATGGCGTCGCGTAGAACGTAAGTCGGTTTAAGGCACGATGCACGGACTTAGTGTTTAAGGCATGAACCACGGTTGATTTAATGAGTTTTGGAGAAAGGACTATCAAATAGGCATTCATGAGTTGAATGAAACGATATGGTAACATGGAAAGAAGGCTCGCGACCGTGGGTCGTTGAGGGATCCTTGAAACGATATGGTAACATGGAAAGAAGGCTCGCGACCGTGGGTCGTTGAGGGATCTCAAGGATAGAAGTCTTGATATTGGTTTGAAAGAGATGGTAACATTGGAAGAGGAATGACTGTGTGAGACGTCAGTTTGTGTCGAGTCTTGCTTGGTCATTGGACAACTTGTCGACAAGGGTGAGTTTCCTCGAGCGACAACCCGGGGCCACGGGACCGACTCGGCCTAGGAGGAAACATGGTATAGCCGTAGCTGGACGAACCGCTCGGGTTATTCGGGAACTTTCTTCGGGGCTAGCTACTTGCGTTGAAAGGGTCGCCGAATAACAAGGCTATAGTCCAGGATAGCTTGTCATACTAGTGACTAATTCATATAGATGAGTCGGCACGGGCGGCAATCCACGAGTGTGCCTTTGGATTGAGTCGAGTATTGAGTGCACTATCAAGGAGTCGAATTGAATGTGTGTGTATAGTTTGAACACAATGTTGGGTCTAAGATTTGGTTGCAACGTAGGCGACGTGCTTCGGCACGAGATGTGGCGTCGAGTCTTATGTTGTCGGCATATAAGTTGCATGTTATGATTGAGTTGTCTTGAGTTTAAGTCAGGAGATGCCGCAAGGCAAAGTTGGTCGAGTGACACTTAGTCCACAAGTTGGATATGTCAGTTGATGATTTAGTAGCAAAGGGCCGCGAGGCGGCGATATGATTGAGTCTCATTGAGTTGCGAGGCACGGCCTCAACAAGGACTTATAGCACGGTCACACGGGAATGGAGTCTTATCGCGTAGTTGCGTCTCTGATTTTGGCCGAAAGGCAAGCACGACTTGATAGGTTAACGTTGTTGAGTCGACGTTGTTGTTGCAAGCACGAAATGGTCTAGAGACACAAAATAAGCCAAGGCGTCGGTCCTAAAACTGATCCTAAGGCAAGAGTAGAAAGACAATACAAAAGGGACTAAGTTGCACAAAGTAAATCAAACGTGTCGGTTTTGTATGGATGGACGAGGAGCTCATTCCACCAGTACAGTTGAGTACTGACACCCACATAGTCTTTATGTGCAGGCACAGGTAGAAGCTCGTGGCGCGGAGCTCGCTTGGATGCGTCGAGGCACGGAGTTCCTTTGTGATTCGAAGCGTGCGGCCGCATGGAGTCAAGACTTATACGGGACATAATGTATGGACGTCGCCTTCTGAAGCATCCGCTGGCTCAAGACTTGTATTTGAGAGATGAGAGAGCTGAGTGACTTGTAATGTGAGAAGAGTGAGCTTGAGAGACTTGTAATCTTGGCCTTGCGCCCTTTGTAATCTTTGTTTCAATATCAATAAAGAGCTTCTTTGAATAACTTGTATTTTGCCTTTAAATTTCCGCTGCTATTATTCAATGTCTCTGCATGGGACTTCTGTGCGACGATCCCGTCGCAGCCACTGGAATCGGCCGTTATGGAACCCGCTTTGCACGAGCGCAATCTAGGCTCGTGTGGCATCACGCCTTAGCGAGGACGATCGCTCCTACGGGAGCGGGGCGTGACACAGCTTCAACCTAATGATGCTCTTCTCACAAGAGTCTTTGTTGGGTGTTTGAAAGGAGTAGCCTACGACTGGTATCGCAGCCTGCCAGACGGGTGCATTACTTCTTTTGCAGTTCTGAAACAGATGTTCTTGGAGCGCTTCTACGAAGGAACAAACGACATGACTATGTCGGCTTTAATCAAGATCATGCAAAGGCCCAACGAAACTGTGGATCGTTTCATTGAGCGTTAACGTCGCGAAGCACTCAAAATGCCTTTGTGAACTCCGGATGCATTAACTATAGATACATGCAAATCAAACTTGTTACCTATAGTTAGCATGTGGACGGGTTCCACTCAATTTCAAGATTGGCCTTCCTTCATAATAAGCGCCAGAGCAGCTGAGGAAAGTGCTGACAAATTTAAACAGTTAGGCATTCAGATGCCTAATCTCGACAAAGATGAACAACAAACAACCAGCAGTGGAGGTCGCCAGAACAACCGCAAAGGCAAAGAGACTTTGGCTATCAATCTCAAAGGCAAAGAAGCTCTGGCCGTCAACATAAGTCAGCCAATGCCTACCCCAACAATACCACCACCGAGGGCACCACGTCCGAAAGAAGAATATTCCTTCGACGAGGATGATATCATGAGCATCTTCGATTGCCTAATCTAAAGCAATAAATTTCAGTTGCCGGATGCAAAACGGCCAAAAGAAGTCGGTAAGACTGACCATCCTAAATATTGTGTCTATCACAGGTTTATTGGAATTCCGACTCGAGCATGCTACGTGCTCAAAAGAAAGATCCAAGAGATGGTCAATTCTGGTACAATTACTCTCCAACAGGACGAAAAGATTGTGACGGCTGACGTCGTCTCTCTACAATTTGGCGATTTTCCTGCTCAATTTGTACATGATGGTGTTGTCCCTATTCCGAGAACTACTATGGAGATTGTAAATCTCCCACCTGCACGAACGGATGGTCTGGTTCCTCTTTCTACTGAGAAAGGGATAATCATGTGGATCCATCCAGACTTGGTATCGGACTTTGAAGCACCATCTTCCTCCACAATGTCCAAGAAAGCAACCAAGTATAAGTCATGTCATATGATTTCATTGGGTGAACATTGCCTTCCACCCTTAACTGATACCTTCCTCTCGGCGGCAGATTCTTCTTCTCCTTCCTCCCCTTTTGAGATAGCACTGTCAAAGCCAGAAGCCAAATATCAACCAGCTTTCCATCTGTATAGTCCACAGTCTCGTGAACTAATGACAAAGATGAGATATGACTTACAAAAGGCCCCCGGCTTGAATAATGGAAAGGGATCTCCGGTACCCCTTTCTCTATGTCTTCTACATAACTAATCTCGTGTCGGCTTAGGTTTTTGGACGAACTCTTCATCCTCCTAGAAGAAACGTTCTAAAACCAAAATCCGTACGAAGAATTGTAACATGGTGTCCTTTGAACCCGTCTCCGAAGAAGAAGCTTTAACCGGTCCAGGTCTGGGAGAATCTACTTGTGGGATTATTCAGAAGGTCAAGAGAACTCTGCACCAATTTCGGAGGCTATTCCAGCATCATCTTCTTCCCCTGTCGCGAATGTTCCGTCTGCTTCACCACCTTCAGTGGAACAGACTCTTCCTAAACCAACAGCAGCAGACAAGGGAAAACAGCCAGTCCGCTTCGATAAGGTATTGAAGAAGACTCCATCCCTTGGGTTGGAGAAGCGATATAACTTTGATATATTGGCTCAACTAGCTAATACTCCAGCAAGACTGTCAATCTTTGAACTCTTACGTCTCTCAAAGAAAACTCGAGAAACATTGAGTGAAGCTTTGATACAAGCTGATACTTGTCTGGCACTCCTTAAAAAGCCAGAAGAAGAACCTGCCACATGTTTGCATTGTCATAGCGTATTAGAGCTGATGCCCAACATCACCTTTACGCAAGATGACATACTGTTAGAAGACAATCGTCATGATCGTCCTCTCTATTTCACAGGATATGTCGATACTATGAAAGTTGATCGCATCTTGATCGACCCAGGGTCTGCACTCAGTATCATGCCAAAGACTCTACTGGATGCTCTGAAGATCCCTGTGCACAATCTGTCCACAACTATCACGACAATCCTGGGATTTAATTCCGGCAGAAACGAACCCTTGGGAAAGATTCGCCTGAAACTTCAAATAGGTAATCTTCGCACAAAGGTGACCTTCTACGTGATTGATAATCATGGCTCGTACAATGCTTTGCTCGGAAGACTGCACGAGCATAACATTGTACCATCCACTCTCCACCAATGTTTTAAGTACGTGGATGTCAATGGTGAAGTCCAGAAGGAAGTGGCAGACCTAAACCCTTTTAGAGGCGTCGAAGCATACTGTAATGATTCCCGGATGTACAAAGAGGAATTCATGAAAGTGGTGCTGGCCATGGCACTGATGAAGATCAGAAGGACACCTCAAATGATGTCCTTGTGATTCCAGTCAAATGACGCACTTCTCGTCCTCATTCTTCCCAGACGTTAACCATTCATCTCCCCTCTCATAAAAAGCAGCCTCCTGCTGGAAAGACGGAACAAAAGGAGCTCACCTTTTCTGAGCCACTTGTTATTGACCTTTGTCGTAACAAACCTCCTCCTCCTCGTTTTTCTTCTCCTCCTCTTGTTATCAATTTGACTAAACCTTCTAAGGCTAAAAGTCATATTGTAAATGATGATGTACAGATCAATAAAGTAGCATATGCTTTGCAGTATACTGATGTCTGTTACTATACTCGATGTTATTTGGATATGCTAGATAATTTTAAACCACTTACAATAGGAGCAGTTCAACCTCTTCAAAGTGAAGTATCGCTTGAACCAGTGCAAGATTTCTTCTTCCTAGTTCTATCCAGAAAGAGGGGGGAAACTCCTATACTTTTTAGTAAAGGAACAAAACAAGAAACCAAACTCGACAGTGAGGATGAAAAAGACGATAATGGACGACTACAACTACGTCGTTATAGTCGACAATCTAAAGAAATCATTCGAAAGATGGACTATGATTTAAAACTGGTCTTAATGGCGGTAGAGGAAGACGAACTCCCATTCGTATCCCTGCTTCGAAAGGGAAATCATTGCCATATTACAATAGGACAGCGTGGGTTGGGTTATACTTCACCGGTTTTAACTCCAGAGGCCTCTGAGTCTGACCGTGAAGAACGGTCTAATTCTTCTAACTCCATATCGTGGGACTCTGACACTAGTGTCGGACATGTCTATCGAGTGACACTATCTTCTAATATGGTGTCTGCCGAGTTCTCGAAGGATGACGAGGACGACATCGAGGAAGCTCCTGAAGTGGACCCTTTGGCACAAAAGATGGACACTCAGTGAGAACTTCGTTTCGAACAACGATAACCACCTACAGAAGATCAATTAATTCAGGTCGATGTTGGAGAAGAAGGTTCGCCTAGGCCAATCTTCATCAGCAAAAGCCTCCCAGAGGCAGATAAACAAGAACTAATTCAGCTTATCCAGGAATATATTGATTTCTTCGCTTGGAGTTATGAAGATATGCCAAGATTGGATCCTCAGATCGCTACCCATAGACTCCACATTCGGCCTAATGCAAGGCCAGTCAAACAACAACAACGTCGATTCAAACCTGACATGATGAATGCCATAGAGACTGAAGTTGGGAAACTTATCGCTTGTGACTTTGTTAGAGAAGAACAACATTCCGACTAGGTCGCCAATGTTGTTCCAGTTATGAAGAAAACGGAGAAGGTCAGAGTCTGCATTGACTTTAGAGACCTCAACGACGCTTGTCCCAAGGATGAGTTTCCTTTTCCGATCACTGATGTCATGATCGACAATACTTGCGGATTCGAACGAATGTCTTTTATGGATGGATTCTCAGGATACAATCAAATCAAGATGCATCCAGAAGATGAGAAACATCTTTCCGTACTACTCTGTGAGTCTATTGCTACACTGTCATGCCATTCGGTCTTAAAAACGCTGGTACAACTTATCAGCGGGCTATGAGTACTATCTTTCGTGATCATTTACGGAAGACAGTTGAATGCTATGTCAATGATATTGCTGTCAAAAGTCGTCTAAAGGAAGACCATATCCAAGACTTGAGAACTATCTTCGATCTAATGCGCTAACATCAACTCAAGATGAATCCCACCAAATCATTCATGGGAGTCTTAGTGGCAAATTTCTCGGATTCATTATTACCTCTAAAGGTATACACGTTGACCCTGAGAAAATCAAAACCATTCAAGAGATGCGTCCTCCATGCAACTTAAAAGAGCTACGAGGATTCCAGGGACGGCTTGCGTACATCAAGAGATTCATCTCAAATCTCTCTGGACGCTGTAGACCGTTCACTCAACTCATGAAGAAAGGTGTCTTTTATTTGGACTGAAGAATGCCAGCAAGCATTTGAAGACATAAAGCGGTACTTGATGAACCCTCCAGTTTTAGTGTCCCCAGTCTCAGGAATACCCTTCCTGATGTATGTTCGAGCAATGGATCATTCATTGGGTGCATTACTTCTTTTGCAGTTCTGAAACTTTATCTCTGCCAATTTATCTTTGGAAACATTTTCTTGATTATGTGTTCTCGCGAGAGTGAATCGTTTATATACGTTCTTATCACGTCCGTAAACACCTCTTATAAGCACACTTAAATAGACGATACTCTTTTCTCATCTGATTCATATATCAAATAAATGCTATTTCGATGATAAATTCAGATATACATTAAAAGTTCTACTCATTGTTCAAGTTATGAATATCCATGTGGGTACGAAAATACAAAGTTCCAGTGACGCATCTCCACAAAACCGCAAATATTCCTTTCAAAAATGATCTTTTATTTCGCTCTTTCTCTACAAAAGGATGTTTACATTTTAATAGAAATCTATTACATCTTGGATTTTCATTCTAATGTAACAACAAAGACCTAATGGAAATTTATTACATCTTTGGATTTTCGCTCTGGTCGTGTTGTTGGTCGCAATTCCTTGTTGTCCCGACCCTCAGTGGTAGGTAGGGCAACGGAATCACTCCTGGTCTTCTCTCTCAGAAAGGCGAGAGAGAAAATGGAGGCAGAATGACGGCCTTCCACCGAAGGTAAGAATACGTTCACTCTTGTGATATGATTCCTAATTCTGCCGTCAAAGGAACTCTTCTACCCAAATACTCGGGTTAGAGTTCACTCCACCATCCAACTCTCCATGTATAAAGGTCCTTCCTACCATCTGAGAGAGGCCCTTCTGAAACATGGGGAGTTCTGAGCTGTCTGATGTGTGTGTCAGATCAATTCATCTTCACGACATCCAAAATCACCGATACCGGTTCTGGGGAAGCTTGCCAACTGGATCCCTGCAAGTATTAAAAGGGAGGAAGTTAGCAAATTAATCAGATGAATATATTCAACAGGCGCCTTCTTCTCAAAAGTTAGGCGCCCATCTTCAACAGACGCCCATTCTCGAAGTCGGGCGCTTGCCTTCAACAGGCACCCCCTTCTCGAAGTAAGACTCCTGTCTTCAACAGGCGCCCTCTTTCTCAAAGTCAGGCGCTTGCCTTCAACGGACGCCTCCTTCCACAGGCGCCTCCATCTCGAAGTTGGGCGCTCGTCTTCAACTAGCAGACAGGCGCTCATATTTAGGCGCCTTCAGACGCTCAAACAAGCACCTCATTCTTTAAAGTCGGTGCTCATTATTAAAGCCTACTGTATTCGTCTCCTAAAAACTTACTGTCAAGATCACATATATCGATGGTCGTCGATAATGCATACAGCGGCCCAATACTCGGCGAAGTGGCGTGTGATGGGATGGCATCACGCTGTGGTGGCGTAGAGAAGCTCATAAGCGCCTGATTCTTCTCGACAGTCAAGATCCTGCGGAGAGCCATCGTCGGAGAAGAAAGAATGGCAGAGGAGTTTGGAAGATGAGAGTACAATGGACTCTTTCTTTCTCTCCTCGTAGCCATTTATAAGCAATTGAAGCTGAAACAACATGCCGCTTCCCTAGGCACATATTTCGGAAAAGATAAAACGCAAAAGATTTGAAATCACACATGAACTGCCACGTGTCTCGCAGAAAAGACTTGACATTGAATCAGTCATATTTGGCGCTATCCACTAGAACCAATAAAGTTTGGGTGTTTGTTTTTGTCAAACAGTTACGCAACAAAATTAAAGGCGCCAAGATCCAATAAAGACAAATTTTTTCATTGAATAACGAAAAGAAGACCGACCCTACAGACTTAGGCGCTATGGCTATTTTTGGAAAGTAAAGTAAGGCGCCTTCATATTACATCACTTCTTCTCTTCGTCATCGGTTTGACGTAAAGCGGCGCCCAATTCTTCTATGTTGTGAATCCCCGAACGGCGCATCAAACGAAGGAATCCCTCTATCTGTTCTAAATCGCCACGCTCTTCAGAGGAAGACGATGGCCTACCACTCGAGTGATCGAAGACTTCCGGGGTCAGGCCAAAGCAATCTAGGAGATTCCCCGCTCTCAGAAACGGGCCAGCCTCCAACAAGTAAGCCGTAGACGCAGCATTAGGCCTCCCCTCGCTTTGCCGTCGACGTCAGCACCGGCCTCCTTCTCCTTCTTCTTGCTTCCCTTGGATGCCATGAGGGTAAACGAGGGTGAAGACAGTGCAAAAGCCCATTCTCATATATATAGTCGAAACCAATCTCGCCGGCGCCTTACATTCCTCATGAAAAGCCAAGTATCATTAATGAAAGCTTAAAAGGAGGAAGAAGAAGAGTCGTTTTGGAAAAGAGCACCTCTCCATAAATAGGTTCATCGTCGGAAATGAACCAAGCATTTAATACGCGTTGTCATTCAAAGTATTCCAAACGTTTGGGCGCCCAAGTTCGAAAACTTTGAAGGGGATCTTGTAGGCGCTCAAATATCTGTCTCTCTTAGGCGCCTAACGTTCTTAGGCGCCCATTATCTCTTAGGCGCCTAACGTTCTTAGGCGCCCATTATCTCCTAGGCGCCTAACACTCTTAGGCGCCTATCTCTCTTAAGCGCCCATTGTTTCTTAGGAGTTTTGTTCTCCTAGGCTTCTTATGCATTCAGGCGCCCATCTCTCTGAGGCGCCCTGACCCATTTAGGCGCCTATTGCTACTAGGCGCTCAACTTTTATAGGCGCCTACTTCCTTGGGCGCCTTTCTCAAAGTACTCAGTTCCCTGCTGACATCTACAAATCTACGTGGCGTATTAATCTGCCGTGCATGCTGAACGTGGTGCACTACTCCGAATTTCCTAAAGAACATGCCCATCACTTGGCCACGACCACGCGCCTATTCCGTATAGGCGCCACATGTCAATAGGCGCCCCTGCTTAAAAAGGACGCCCAATGGCTTAGACGCCTATCCAGAGATAGACGCCTAGTTTGGATAACTGTCAGGTGGTTATCTCTTGGCTCTGTAAATAGAGCTCCACTCCCCCAACATACAGGGACAGAGAGTCATACAGAAGATTCCTCGTCAACAGAAGCTCCGAGACACAGTGACAAGTTTGTTTCCATCCACAATCGACTCGTCAAAGGGACAAAGCGGTCGTCAATCAGACCGGACTCCTACAGTTGTACTTCTCCAGAATTCATTGTACTCGTGTACGATTCTTTAAAGTTTGTAATAAAAAAACACTTTTTGTTTTTTGCAAATAAGTACCGGTATCACTGGCATGCGTCCCAGTACTATCCATCCCTCAGATATTGGTTTCAAGTGTCGAAAAAAATTCCGGTCACAACAATATCCACAGTAGAGATGTGGATCAAACAAGTCAGGATATAGAGGACACTCTCGAGGCAGATCCTGATATGAAGATCAAGCAAGGAAACAAAGAATCATGCAAGACAACAATCGTGTATGCTCGTTGTTAGCCTTCCCGAAGCCAATCGTTGGAGAGTCAGAGTTTCCAACATGGTTGCTCTGAAATGTCCAAGTTAATGGCTAACTTTGAGAATCAGAGGTTCTTGTAAACAACCATGTTATTTACCATCGGAGATTTCCAAGTGTATTTAGCAAGGTTCAAAGTATCGGTATCAGTATCAGACATTTTGTATGAGTGCCGATATCGGCGGTATCGACATTATCGGCAGTATTAGATCAGAGTATCGGGTTTTTTGGTATCGACAATATCGTCAATATTAAATAATTATTAATAAATTAGTAAAAATTAAAAAAATATATAGTTTACATATTTATGCATTTTTTAAGTATTACATACAATAATATTACACTTATAATAATATATAATAAACTATGAAATATTTACTATGAAATAAATATTACATACAAAACAGTTTATATATTTATATATTATTTAAATATTATATACAATAATATTTTGTTTAAGCATTATTTTTTAGTCTTCCAAATAATAAACTATAAAATACTTTTTACCAGTAAATAGTAAAAAAGTCTGGAGTTCCTATAGGATTTTTCCTTTTAATTTCTAAAGTGGCTTCAATCTACTGTTCGAATACAGAAACTCAAATAAGTACTCAAAAATAAGAACTGCAATAGGAATATGACATGTGGCTTTTTTCCCTTCTATTTGTAGTGTCCCATCCCGCTCAGTCAATCGGAGGAATCGAAACGCCAACGGCGTTCGGACTTAGCCTTGCAACGGCTGCTCGAAGACATCGCTCGGTCGAGGCGACCCCTCGCTCAGGTGGATGGCTTCGGTGAACTTGCCTCAGCTTGGCCTTCGCACTAATAAAACGAAAGTTTTCAAATGCACAAGTAGGCTTGATAATAAAAGAGACGAATCCACATAGCTAAGGGAATAATCCCAAGTCGAGTCGGATTGAGTTAGAATATGGAAAGGTCCAACGGTCGGCTTAGAGTTGGTGCTTGGCGTGCTTTGAAAATGACACTCGGTCCTTCATTCCGTGGCTTGGGAGAAGGAAAGTTGGCCTTCGGTGCAAAAGTTGTGAATTAGTCTAAGTCATAGGTGTCGCCCGCGTAAATGCTCGATAAAGCATGCACGCTTCCACGATGCAAGGCTTGGCATAGCCTTTGCTCGTCCCTCGGGTTAAGTTGTAGGCTCGAGTAAGTTAGGCAAAGTAATGCTGGGCTATCGAAGTCATAGCAAGCACTGTCCCGCCCTTTCTGCGGTTGTCAAGTTAAATAGTCCCACGATCTCAAGGCCCGTCATATAAAGTATGACTTGGGCGATACTCGCGTAGAACATGAGTTGGTTTAAGGCACGAGCCACAGTTGGTTCAGTGGGGAGTTAGCCACAGTCTATGACACTTAAGGAACACGTTATGTCCAAGTTAAGTAGGAAGGCTATGCAGTAGCCGTTCCCTGAGTCAGAAGAATGTTAGGTCTAAGCGATGGTTAGTCGCAATGTTAAGTTCGAGCGATGGTTAGTCGCCGAGAAGAAATGTGACGGGACTGCAGGTCAGTCGCCGAGGCAACCTTAGTTTGGACTCTGCAGAAGAAGTATGAAAAGTAGAAGAAGTAAAGCAAATGAATTAAGTGGTGATGATTAGGCCATGCAATTACGTTAAGTCTAGAAGTTAGCGTAGGTGCGTGGTCATGGACAACTTATCGACAAGGGCGATTGTTTCTTCGAGCGGCAACCTGAGGCTACGGAACCGACTCGGTCTAGGAAGAAACAGGTTATAGCCGAGCTGGGTATGAAGCAACCGGTAGTTCGGGGACTTGCATCGGAGTTCGCTACTTGCGGTGCAAGGATCCCGTTTACCAGGCTATGTCTACGATGGCTAGTTAATGCTAGTGACCTTTCATATAAATAAGTTGGCGTGCTGAGCAGCAATCCGCATGCACGGTGTCGGTCGAAACAAAGAGAATACAAGCACGACACGAGTTGTGTTGATAAGGTAGGCGTGCACGGTCTGCACCATGATTCAGGAGCCTAGGGTTTGGCTAAGTAAAAACCCGTGCTTCGGCACGAGATGTGGCGTCGAGTGTTACGTCTTCGACATAGAGTTGCGTAAGTAAGATTTGAGTTGTTTCGAGCTAAGTCGGGAAGGGCCGTAGGGCAAGTTTGGTTAAGTTATGTTGAGTTGCAGTGCACGACCTCGAAATGTGAGGCATGGCCGCGTTGTTACAACACAAGTATAGGTAAGACTAAGTGAGGAGGCACTGCCTCAGAGATATTGAAGCACGAATCGAGTTTCATGGCACGACCGAGTCGTTGCATCCCAAAAGTATGGCACAAAAGACAAGTATGAGTCGGTGCGTTGACGTTGCAAGCACGAGAAAGGTCTAGAGGCAAGGATAAGGAAGTTATCGGTGTTATAGCACGGTGATGGTCTAGAGACACAAAATAGGCCAAGGCGTCTGTCCTAAAACTGATCCTAAGGCAAGACTAGAAAGACAATTGAAAAGAAGGGATTATGTTGCACAAAGTAAACTAACGTGTCAGTTTTGTATGTGTGGGCGAGGAGCTCACACCACCAGTACAGTTGAGTACTGACACCCACATAGTGTTATGTGCAGGCACAGGTAGAAGCTCGTGGCGCGGAGCTCGCTTAGATACGTCGAGGCACGGAGTTCCTTGGCGATTCGAGGCGTGCGTTCTGCGTGAAGACTGAGCTTATATGGGACATAATGTATGGACGTTGCCTATCCGAAGCATCCCCTGGCTCGAGACAAGTATTGAGAGAAGAGAGAGAGAGCTGAGTGACTTGTAATGTGAGAAGAGTAAGCTTGAGTGATTGTAATCTTGGCCTTGCGCCCCATTGTAACCTTTATTTCAATATCAATAAAGAGCTTCTTTTGAATGACTTGTGTTTTGCTTCAAATTTTCGCTGCTATTATTCAATGTCTCTGCTTGGGACTTATGTGCGACGACCCCGTCGTAGCTGCTGTAATCGGCCGTTATGGAACTCGTCTTGCACGAGCGCAATCTAGGCTTGTGCGGCATCACGCCTAAGCGAGGACGATTGCTCCTACGAGAGCGGGGCGTGACATAATGGTATCAGAGCACGACTTTATGTCCTTGGACTATCGATTGAATTCTTTAACTATGTTGCTTTCACAAGTTGATATCGTTGGTTCGCTCTCTCTCAAATGTCCTACGGGATGTCCATACAATAAGTCTATATAATTTGCAAAACGTAGGAAAACAGTTTTTGACAAAGAACAAAAGATGGTTCGCGTAAGCACGGTTGGCTAAGTCGGGCTGGGCACATACATCAAAATTGGGTCGACCTTAGCAAAAGTTGAGTGCAGGAATTGAATAGTGTCGGACGAGAATGAATTAGATCAGATTGAGTAAATGGGATGATTATCGATAGGGGTGCTATCGAACGACGATGTTATCGTCGATGCGATATTGATGAGCGTGCTTGAAATTCGAGAAATGGTTCGAACGGAAAATGTGAAGAAGTCGATTTTGATTCGAATGATAGTTTTGAGGATTTGTCGAATGACTTCATCCCTGAGTGGTGTATGCGATAGCTTCAGGGATGTCGATCGATTAAGGATGCAGGGTGTCGATGAGTCTATCAGCAAGCATCGCGTGTATGCAAAGCCATAGATTGAGTATCGTTGAATAAGTTGTAGTCTTGAAGATTTGGATGAGTCGATTCAAACAAATTTGAGATGACGCGCACGGGATAGTGATTGCACGAGTATGAAATGCAAAATGATTGAGTTGGTGAAATCGAATCGAGGAAAAGTTAGGGTGTGCGAATGGATGACTTGATCGAGGAAATTGATACGGATCGTATACGAAAAGTTAGCACGACGGAAAGATAGCGTGCATGAAAAGTTTGATTCGAATGTTTGAAAATGACTGAGGATTGGAATGGATATTGTTCGATGATTTGAGTTAGCAAGGAATGATGTAATTTGAAGAAAAATGTAGCTTGATGACTTAAGATAGACGGATACTATACTTAGGATTTTGATTGAGATGAATGTTGGATGAAAATGATCATGTCTTGATGGTTACGTTGATAACCACAACGTCGACGATCTTGTCCTGCGCGAGCGCAAGTCTAGTCTCGCACATGCGTCACGTCAAAATTTGAGGTGATCGTTCCGTGTGAGCGTAGACATGGTGATTCATGTCGCGGGAATGATCGAACTTGGAAATCAGGACGTGACAATTTGGATTGTCTCGACTTGTTGGTTTGATGTGAAGGTGAACTCGAGGATTTGTAGGAATTGTGATTGACGAATAAATAAAACTTGAGGATTGAGTAGGTCCAATCCGCGCGTCGAGAATGAACTAGTCTAGACTCAAACAAGAGTTACGTCCCGATGAGAATGATCATTCCGCGGGAGCGTTGCATGGTGATTTCATGCCCACCGTGGATAATCGGACTCGCGTGAGATTGGGGCATGACACATTGTTAAGTCAGACGACCTTGTGATCGATTACGTGAATTGGGATAAATGATTTAGGTAGTATGGAAAGAGAATTATGGTTTAACGACAAGTCGTGTCGTAGCATGCTTGACTTGGAAGGGATTGATAGGTGGATTATATCGAACGTGTTCGAAGAGATAGGCTATGTGAATTGCTAGTTGGACGAGCGATTTTGATATGTCGAAGATTTGGTTGAGTGAACTTATCGTAGGATGGCTTTGCTGAATGACTCAGATCCCGTGCAACGAATGTCGGGATGTGTGTAGGAAATCTATGCTCGAAGTTTAGAAATCGGAGTGATGCGAGATTTGGGTAGAAAAATCCCGTACTATCAACTTTGGTTTGACCTTAGGATGGGATCAGTGTTGATAATTGTTATTTGGGAATTATGATTCCAATACTGACAGATGACTTTAGCCTAAAGACATAGTCTAGCGGTTAGGCAGACGTTCCGGCGCGAAGACATAGGAATTGTGGAGGCACCACTCATGAGGCTCGGTTGACATGCATTTATATCATGGATGCCTGAATATGTGCACAATCCGACTCGAGTGGTGATGGCGGATTCTCTATCACGAGGCTTGGCTAAAATGCATGTATTTTGGGGACGTCTGGAATATGTGCACGATCCAACTAAGTGATACGTTGAATCAAGTGAGACTTGAGGAACGGGAAAGTGTCGAGGATTTTGAGATCGTGAGTTTTGAAGAAAAGATTGTGGGTAGCACGAGCGTGGCTCGGATTGAGGGAACGCATAGGAGAAATGTGTGCGAGAAAAGTAGGATGTTGAATCAAGTTATAAGTCGATAAGTGTACTCAGTTAGTTTCGAGGACGAAACTTTTTCTGAGTGGTGTATGATGTAGTGCCCCGTCCCGCTCAGTCAATCGGAGGAAACGAAACGCCAACGGCGTTCGGACTTAGCCTTGCAACGGCTGCTCGAAGACATCGCTCGGTCGAGGCGACCCCTCGCTCAGGTGGGTGGCTTCGGTGAACTTGCCTCAGCTTGGCCTTCGCACTAATAAAACGAAAGTTTTCAAATGCACAAGTAGACTTGATAATAAAAGAGACGAATCCACATAGCTAAGGGAATAATCCCAAGTCGAGTCGGATTGAGTTAGAATATGGAAAGGTCCAACGGTCGGCTTAGAGTTGGTGCACGGCGTGCTTTGAAAATGACACTCGGTCATTCATCCCGTGGCTTGGGAGAAGGAAAGTTGGCCTTCGGTGCAAAAGTTGTGAATTAGCCTAAGTCATAGGCATCGCCCGCGTAAATGCTCGATAAAGCATGCACGCTTCCACGATGCAAGGCTTGGCATAGCCTTTGCTCGTCCCTCGGGTTAAGTTGTAGGCTCGAGTAAGTTAGGCAAAGTAATGCTGGGCTATCGAAGTCATAGCAAGCACTGTCCCGCCCTTTCTGCAGTTGTCAAGTTAAATAGTCCTACGATCTCAAGGCCCGTCATATAAAGTATGACTTGGACGATAGCGTCGCGTAGAACACGAGTTGGTTTAAGGCACGAGCCACGGTTGGTTCAGTGGGGAGTTAGCCACAGTCTATAGCACTTAAGGAACACGTTATGTCCAAGTTAAGTAGGAAGGCTATGCAGTAGCCGTTCCCTGAGTCAGAAAAATGTTAGGTCTAAGCGATGGTTAGTCGCAATGTTAAGTTCGAGCGATGGTTACTCGCCAAGAAGAAATGTGACGGGACTGCAGGTCAGTCGCCGAGGCAACCCTGGTTTGGACTCTGCAGAAGAAGTATGAAAAGTAGAAGAAGTAAAGCAAATGAACTAAGTGGTGATGATTAGGCCATGCAATTACGTTAAGTCTAGAAGTTAGCGTAGGTGCGTGGTCATGGACAACTTGTCGACAAGGGCGATTGTTTCTTCGAGCGGCAACCCGGGGCTACGGGACCGACTCGGCCTAGGAAGAAACAGGTTATAGCCGAGCTGGGTATGAAGCAACCGGTAGTTCGGGGACTTGCATCGGAGTTCGCTACTTGCGGTGCAAGGATCCCGTTTACTAGGCTATGTCTACGATGGCTAGTTAATGCCAGTGACCTTTCATATAGATAAGTTGGCATGCTGAGCGGCAATCCGCATGCACGGTGTCGGTCGAAACAAAGAGAATACAAGCACGGCTCGAGTTGTGTTGATAAGGTAGGCGTGCACGGTCTGTACCATGATTCAGGAGCCTAGGGTTTGGCTAAGTAAAGACCCGTGCTTCGGCACGAGATGTGGCGTCGAGTGTTAGGTCTTCGACATAGAGTTGCATAAGTAAGATTTGAGTTGTTTCGAGCCAAGTCGAGAAGGGCCGTAGGGCAAGTTTGGTTAAGTTATATTGAGTTGCAGGGCACAACCTCGAAATGTCAGGCACGGCCGCGTTGTCACAACACAAGTATAGGTAAGACTAAGTGAGGAGGCACTGCCTCAGAGATATTGAAGCACGAATCAAGTTTCATGGCACGACCGAGTCGTTGTGTCCCAAAAGTATGGCACGAAAGACAAGTATGAGTCGGTGCATTGACGTTGCAAGCACGAGAAAGGTCTAGAGGCATGGATAAGGAAGTTATCGGTGTGATAGCACGGTGATGGTCTAGAGACATGAAATAGGCCAAGGCGTCTGTCCTAAAACTGAAGATTCCTCGTAAACACGGCCGAGCCATACAAAAGATTCCTCGTCAACAGAAGCTCCGAGACAAAGTGACAAGTTTGTTTCCATCCACAATCGACTCGTCAAAGGGACAAAGCGGTCGTCAATCAGATCGGACTCCTACAGTTGTACTTCTGCAGAATTCATTGTACTCGTGTACGATTCTTTAAAGTTTGTAATAAAAAAACACTTTTTGTTTTTTGCAAACAAGTACCAGTATCACTGGCATGCGTCCCAGTACTATCCATCCCTCAGATATTGGTTTCAAGTGTCGAAAAAAAATTCCGGTCACAATAATATCCACAGTAGAGATGTGGATCAAACAAGTCAGGATAGAGAGGACACTCTTGAGGCAGATCCTGATATGAAGATTAAGCAAGGAAACAAAGAATCATGCAAGACAACAATCGTGTATGCTCGTTGTTAGCCTTCCCGAAGCCAATCGTTGGAGAGTCAGAGTTTTCAACATGGTTGCTCTGAAATGTCCAAGTTAATGGCCAACTTTGAGAAACAGAGGTTCTTGTAAACAACCATGTTATTTACCATCGAAAATTTCCAAGTGTATTTAGCAAGGTTCAAAGTATCGGTATCGGTATCAAACATTTTGTATGAGTGCCGATATCGACGATATCGGCATTATCGGCAGTATCAGATCAGAGTATCAGGTTTTTTGGTATCGACAGTATCGTCAATATTAAATAATTATTAATAAATTAGTAAAAATTAAAAAAAATATATAGTTTACATATTTATGCATTATTTAAGTATTACATACAATAATATTACACTTATAAAAATATATAATAAACTATGAAATATTTACTTTGAAATAAATATTACATACAAAACAGTTTATATATTTATACATTATTTAAGTATTATATACAATAATATTTTGTTTAAGCATTAGTTTTTAGTCTTCCAAATAATAAACTATAAAATACTTTTTACCAGTAAATAGTAAAAAAGTCTGGAGTTCCTATAGGATTTTTTCCTTTTAATTTCTAAAGTGGCTTCAATCTACTGTTCGAATACAGAAACTCAAATAAGTACTTAAAAATAAGAACTGCAATAGGAATATGACATGTGACTTTTTTCCCCTTCTATTTGTAGTGCCCCATCCCGCTCAGTCAATCGGAGGAATAGAAACGCCAACGGCATTCGGACTTAGCCTTGCAACGGCTGCTTGACGACATCGCTCGGTCAAGGCGACCCCTCGCTCAGGTGGGTGGCTTCGGTGAACTTGTCTCAGCTTGGCCTTCGCACTAATAAAACGAAAGTTTTCAAATGCACAAGTAGGCTTGATAATAAAAGAGATGAATCCACATAGCTAAGAGAAGAATCCCAAGTCGAGTCGGATTGAGTTAGAATATGGAAAGGTCCAACGGTCGGCTTAGAGTTGGTGCACATCGTGTTTTGAAAATGACACTCGGTCCTTCATCCCGTGGCTTGGGACAAGGAAAGTTGGCCTTCGGTGCAAAAGTTGTGAATTAGTCTAAGTCATAGGTGTCGCCCGCGTAAATGCTCGATAAAGCATGCACGCTTCCACGATGCAAGGCTTGGCATAGCCTTTGCTCGTCCCTCGAGTTATGTTGTAGGCTCGAGTAAGTTAGGCAAAGTAATGTTGGACTATCGAAGTCATATCAAGCACTGTCCCGCCCTTTCTACGGTTGTCAAGTTAAATAGTCCCACGATCTCAAGGCCCGTCATATAAAGTATGACTTGGGCGATAGCGACGCGTAGAACACGAGTTGGTTTAAGGCACGAGCCACGGTTGGTTCAGTGGGGAGTTAGCCACAGTCTATGGCACTTAAGGAACACGTTATGTCCAAGTTAAGTAGGAAGGCTATGCAGTAGCCGTTCCCTGAGTCAGAAGAATGTTAGTTCTAAGCGATGGTTAGTCGCAATGTTAAGTTCGAGCGATGGTTAGTTGCCGAGAAGAAATGTGACGGGACTGCAAGTCAGTCGCCGAGGCAACCCTGGTTTGGGCTCTGCAAAAGAAGTATGAAAAGTAGAAGAAGTAAAGCAAATGTCACTCCCCGTTCCCGGAATGCGTATTTTTATACATATACAACTCATGAGTATTTGTTTAGTATTTATCATGTATTAGTTTGTATTTAAATTCCCTTAAATTTTCATGTTAATTAATTATCTGCTCTTTAATTTTCATGTTAATTAATTTCTTGCAATTTTATTACCTGCATTTTATTCCTGCATTATTTTCTGCTTTTACCTTCTTCTGTTTACCTTCGGGTTGGCCTTGGCCGAACCCCCGCAGACCCGGCCCATTAACTCCCACCTACCACCACTTCCCCTATTTAAAGCCACCCTCTCCATTCTCTCTCCTCATTACTTCATTCTCACCATTACTTCTTCTTCTTCCTCTCATTACTCTCCACCACCTACCAGCAGCAGGAGAAGGCAAGTGCAATCTTGCTTCTTGCTTGGAGAACCATTTTTGTGGTTCATTTCCCTTCCTCTCATGGTTCTGAGAGAGATTAGTTCTTAACGTTTTTGATTTCTGTGGCTGGTTTTTCCTAGATCCAAGTTGTTGTATTTCGGCTGATCATGGATTTTTGGTCCTCCCAACTTAGCGTGTTTCTGGCTGGGAACTTCATTTTCTGGCTGGAACGAAGGCTCCATAGGACTTGGAGTTCGGGAGATGTGCACGCACACGTTCTTACGTGCTCGCGTAAAACATCAGCCCAGTCACGCACACGTCTTTACGTGTCTGCGTGGATTTTGAGACACGCTCATGTTCTTACATGTTAGCGTGTATTTTTAGTCACGCTCACGTTCTCATGAGCGTGCGTGTATTTTTAGTCACGCACACATCTACGAGTCTGCGTGCATTTTTAGTCACGCACACATCCACGAGTCTGCGTGCATTTTTAGTCACGCACACATCTACGAGTCTGCGTGCATTTTTAGTCACGCACACATCTACGAGTCTGCGTGCATTTTTAGTCACGCACACATCCACGAGTCTGCGTGCATTTTTAGTCACGCACACATCTACGAGTCTGCGTATATTTTTAGTCACGCACACTTCCATGAGTGCGTGGATTTTTAGTCACGCTCTCTTGTGCGTGCGTGGATTTTCCCTTCACGCTCACGCTGTGCTTGCTTGCGTGACTTTTTACGCTCACGCTTGCCAGCGTGTATCACTTTTCACGCTCACTGTTCACGCCCAATTTCCACGCTCACCCCAGCTAGACTTAGCGTGACTTGTTGGTCTTAAGCATAGACCTCTTGTGTGACTTTTGGCCTTAGCATAGATTTGTTGGCGTGACTTCCTGACATGGGTGTTTTTATTTATTCCTCAACCTATTCATTTAATGATGGCATGATAATTCTTTTATTATATCCTTACGCCTTTTTGCGTGAATTTCTTGATAAATCATGATATGTTAATATTGTTAATACATATTGTTATGTGGAATGTGTCATGTGTCTTGATTGATCCATGGATACCCAGTATGACTAGAACTTAACTCTGAGGAGTTATAGGCTCGACCCCATGTAATACTAATTGACTTTCATGCCTTGTCACCATTGATAATGATTGTGACATTGACTAATAATTGATCATGCGTTCCTAGTTGGAACTAAGAGACTGGCTAGTCGTCTTATTGAATTGAATGAATGAGACACGTTCATGTAATGAACTATTATACTCGATTAGCCGATCCCGAATATTGGCATACAGGCACATGCAGGCTTCAAAGTAATTATTTATTATTAAATTATCTATTTATCTTACAAAGACAGCATGTGTACTTTATGGTCAAGGCATGATTATTCCGTGGTTAATTTGATTGTTGCATCACGCTATGTAAAACCTACAACCTAGCCGCACGGGTATCGTTGTAGAGTTGCGCATATCGTACCCCGTACGAAAGTACTCATTTGAACGACCATGATCCACGGCATGGAACTTCACTCAACGTAGAGACTATTAAGTTAAATAAAATAATGATGGCATGGAGAGAATGGATTCCCGAGTTCTTACATGGCAGCCCCTTTGGGACTATTAAGTGCCCGACGGGCCGGCTGGTTCCCACAGATACTGTAAATCTGTCACACGGACAGGGAACAGTATCTGCTTATATTATTGTACATGCTATAACGGCGGGCGTCCCGCTGGGACTCGTCTAACTACATGATTGGTGCAATTGATTGACTGGATAGACTAGCCTTGCTCGCACATAGTAAGAACTGAGGAATCCCTATTTTTGCATAATTCCAGGATAACTTGGGACTCACAATAGTTAGCCGTAGAAATTGATTGGCCGTTCAAGATGATTCGTTTGTGTACTGTATTTACTCTGTTGCCTAACTGAGATGATCAGAATGTCAGGACATGACGGGCCAACTTCTGTCCTTGTTTGGTTGGGAGGTTGGTCCGAAGTGTCGTGATGTTACGAGAATCCCAGTAGGAGGCAGAGATCTATTATTATATTTTCTTACTTACTGGTTTAGTCCTTCATATCGTCCTTCCTTGTGGTACTTGCTATTAGAGGTCTAACCTCTCTGGTTTTGCATGGCCAGATTTAGAGCCGGTCCCCGAGGATCCATCTTACTTCTACCTCCAAGATGGTCAATACTAGAGGGATGATCGCAGGAGGATTCAAGTGGGTTTCCTTACTTCATCGCTCGTTTTGTCATTTACTTTATACTTAGCCGTTTGGCACCGACATGTTGGTCGGATCGTCTTGTACTTACTTTTGCATGATTGTAATTAAGTCAGACTGCAGCTGATAACAATTGTGTATACCTTACTATACCATCTGGCTATGTTTTGTAAAGCCAGATTTCCAGAACATTCTGACTGAGCGTTTGGGACGCCTTACTGCTTTATCTTACATGTTCTGTATTACTGTTTCTTATTTGAATGATTGAGACAATAGATGCGAAATGACCATAGTGAGACTTTTATGTAGTATGCACCCCCTCGTCTGGTTAGACAGCATTGATCGTATTATACGATATTCATCTACCCGTAATACGTAGCTGGCTGAGTCATTCCCCCGCTCTCCAGTATTCTGGTTCTGGGGCGTGACAAGGTTTTAGTGGTGGCCCATGCAGGTCTGATTTCAGACTTGTGGGGTGTTTCGATTTATAGGATGTCTCAATCACACATGTTCCCCCTTGATCTCATGATTCGTTATTCTCAGCCCTTGCTTGACATTCCGGTATCCTTTGGCTTTATTGATCCTTCATGTCCGGTTGTTTGATTGTTCTCTTGTCCCTTTTCTTAGGGGCACTTCGTCCGCATCTGCCAGGACTGGTCAACAGCAACAAGAGCAACATGGACAACCTGACCCTGTTGGTCAGCAACAAGGGCCAGTACTAACCCAAGAGGCTACCCAGGAAGAAGTAATAGTGGAACCAGCGGCTGGATCGCAGTATCCGGATGTTCCACCACCACCGACAGTTCCACCTACCCAAGTGGACACACCAGCCCTTCTGGAGATCATGAGAGGAATGATGGCCACTCAGCAACATCAGATGTTGGCCCAGCAATGCATGCACACTCAGCTACAAGAGCAGAATGTGCTACTCAACCAGGGATTGCAGACAGCATTGGAAAGAGGGGCAAGGCCAGATTCAGGAGCATCAGCCAGGTTTTGCAAGTACAACCCCCGCCGTTTCGAGGGCACGGAGGATGCCATCTCAGCAGATGCATGGCTTAAGGATATGGAGGCTATTCTGACGGCAGCTAAGGTGCCGGCAGAAGAACGTGTGGATCTAGTGAAGTTGTTACTTCAGGATCTCGCACGTGATTGGTGGGAATCAGAGGAAGTGGGCATTAGACGTCCTGTGGCTTGGGACGATTTCACGGCAAGATTCAAGACCAAGTACTATGGAGTTGTGGCACGGTTTGAGCTACAGCAGAAGTTTATCAGCCTCAGGCAGGCTGGCAAGACTGTAGATGCTTATGCAGCGGAATTCTGCAGATTGAGTAGATTTGCCCCAGAGATGGTAGCAACAGAGAGCCAGAGGGCTATGAGGTTTCAGCAAGGGTTTCATCTTGAACTCTTGCAATTGATCGAGGGGCACAATTACCAAACTTTTGATGAGATATTGACGGCGACTCGAAGGCATGAAATCACCATTCAGAGGCTTGCAGTAAGGACTGGGGGTCAGAAGAGATCCCACAGTCAGATTGAAGGAGGAGGGGGAGCAGCGCCCCGAACAACAGCACCATCCACTGGCGTTCGTATCTACGATGTGGCGATACGAGGGCCAGCACCACCCAGGCAGCAGCAACAGCAACAGAGGAAGAACCAGCAACCCCCGGCGGGCTGCACTTATTGCGGAAAGATGGGGCACACTAGAGATGTGTGTCGGACGTTGAATGGACTGTGTCTGATATGTGGAAATCCAGACCATCGGGTTACCACATGTCCCATGAATTCGAGGGCAGGAGGGCCAGGGCAGCAGTTTCCTGCTCTACCAGCCCCAGGGGCAGGCCAATATCGAGGACCAGCAGTGGCAGTAAGGCCGTTGGCACAGCGTCCGCAGGCTCAGATGTTTCGGCAGCAGGGACCGCCGATGCAGCAACACCAGCATAGACCACCCCAGCATCATCAAGGAAGGGGCCAGCAGCAGCATCAGGCTAGGCCGCAGCATGGAAATCAGCAAGGAGGTCGAGGGCAAGCATTCACTCTGTCCTTAGAAGAGGCATTGGCATCGGGAGATGTTGTGGCAGGTAACATTCTCGTCGCCTCATATCCCGCAGTAGCATTGTTTGATTCGGGAGCATCACACTCATTTATATCTGCACAATTTGCGACACGACTAGGAATGGAGTTCGAGGCATTGCCAGGGAGGTTGAATATACTCACTGGTAATGGGCTCGTAGGAGTTAGTAGAGTTATTTTAGCATGTAGCGTTGTAGTTGGCGGGCATTCTTTACCTGCCCAGTTGATAGAATTTCCTGTCGGAAATTTCAACGTTATCTTAGGCATGGACTGGCTGAAAGACAGTCATGCGACAATAGATTGTCGTAGAGGGAGTGTATCTTTTGATATTCCAGGCAGGGAGAGATTCACCTTAGTCAGATCAGAGGCAACTCAACAGGAGCAGGGAATAGTAGCGGCAATGGAAGAAGTTCAGATTCCGAAGGTAGTTGAAGAATTTCTAGACGTATTTCCTGAAGAACTTCCAGGTCTACCACCGGTTAGAGATATTGAGTTCAGTATAGAATTGACACCAGGAACTAAACCGATATCAGATCGGGTTTACAGAATGGCAGATTCAGAGCAGGCCAAGGTATATCAACACATAGAGGAACTGAAGGAGAAGAAGTTTATCCAAGCTAGCGTGTCACCATGGGCAGCACCAGTGGTACTTGTGGGAAAGAAGGATGGGTCATCCAGATTATGCATTGACTACAGGAAGCTTAACGCGGCAACAGTGAAGAACAAGTACCCATTACCCAGGATCGACGACTTATTTGACCAGTTGAGCAAGGCTAGAGTTTTCTCCAAGATAGATCTTCGTTCAGGGTACCATCAGGTGAGGGTTCGGAAGGAAGATATTCCCAAGACAGCATTCAGGTCGAAGTATGGGCATTATGAGTTCTTAGTAATGCCGTTTGGTTTGACCAATGCTCCAGCAATATTCATGGATTTGATGAATCGTATCTTTATGCCATATTTAGACCAGTTTGTTGTGTTTCTTGACGACATTCGCGTATACTCTGCTAGTGAAGAGGAGCATGAGGACCACCTCCGGAAAGTGTTGCAGGTTCTGAGAGAGAACCAGTTGTATGCCAAGCTCAGCAAGTGTGAGTTCTGGATGAATCACATTTCATTTTTGGGTCATATCATATCAGGAGCTGGAGTAGCAGTAGATCCCAGGAAGATAGAAGCAGTAGAGAGTTGGCCAGTACCCAAGACCGTAGCAGATGTGCGGAGTTTCTTGGGATTAGCAGGATATTACAGAAGATTTGTTTCAGACTTTGCAAGACTTTCAGCGCCCATGACCCGCTTGACCCGGAAGGATGTACCATTCGTTTGGTCGGCAGAATGTCAGGCATCATTCGAGACTTTGAAGCAGAAGTTGATATCAGCACCTATTCTTACATTGCCGGTTGGACCCGGAGGTTTTACAGTATATTGCGATGCGTCAGGTAAAGAACTATGATGTGTCCTTATGCAACATGGGAAGGTGATAGCATATGCATCTAGGCAGCTTCGGGACCACGAGAAGAATTACCCAACTCATGATTTAGAGTTAGCGGCAGTAGTGTTTGCTCTGAAGCTATGGAGGCATTACTTATATGGTGACCGAGTGGAGATGTACACAGATCATAAAAGTCTGAAGTACATCTTTACTCAGAAGGAGCTGAACATGAGGCAGAGAAGATGGTTAGAGTTGATTAAGGATAATGACGTAGAACTTCAGTATCATCTAGGCAAGGCTAATGTAGTAGCAGACGCTCTTAGCAGGAGAGGCGGCGCATTTATGCTGACAGCACAGAAGCATATCTTAGAAGACCTTCAGGAGATGGGCATCGAAGTTATACTTCCTAGTGATGTGGGAGTTCTAGCAAGTCTGCAAGTTCAATCTGACTTAGTAGACATGATCAAGGCAGCTCAGGCACAAGACCCAAGGATTCAGAAGCTTAGGACAGAATGTGAGTCAGGACTCAGGAAGGAGATGCAAATTCATGAAGATGGTACGCTTAGGTTTGGATCACGTCTGTGTGCCTAGTGGAGATATCAGACAGGAGGTTATGATAGAAGCTCACAGTTCTCAGTATTCTATTCACCCTGGAGGGACCAAGATGTACCAAGATATCAAGCAGCATTTCTGGTGGAACGGGATGAAGAGGGAGACAGCTAGATTTGTTTCCCGTTGCTTGGTATGTCAGCAAGTGAAGGCAGAACAACAGAGGCCAGCTGGATTATTGCAACCGCTTCCTATCCCGAAATGGAAATGGGAGCATATTACAATGGACTTTGTAACCGGTTTACCGAGATCACCAAGTGGTAAGGACGCTATTTGGGTGATAGTGGACCGGCTTACGAAGGTAGCACACTTTCTTCCTTTCAGAGTAGGGCAATCTACAGAAAAGTTGGCGGAGTTATATATGTAACAGATAGTCAGGCAGCATGGAGTCCCTGTCAGTATTGTGTCGGATCGAGATACCCGCTTTACATCACACTTCTGGAAGAGTTTACATCATAGTCTGGGTACCAAGTTAAGATTTAGCACGGCATACCATCCGCAGACAGATGGGCAATCAGAAAGAACGATTCAGACTTTAGAAGACATGTTGCGAGCTTGCACTTTGGATTTTGGAGGGTCTTGGGAGAGTCACCTACACTTGGTCGAGTTTTCATATAACAATAGTTATCAAGCCAGTATCCAGATGGCGCTATTTGAAGCACTATACGGTAAGAAGTGTAGGTCACCGCTTGCATGGGATGATATCGGAGAGAGGAAGATGTTAGGCCCGGAGATGATTGTTCAGACGGTTGAAGTAGTTAAAAGAATTAAAGAGCGACTTCGAGTTGCGCAGGATCGGCATCGTCATTGGGCGGACCAGCATCGTAGGCCGTTAGAATTTTCTGTTGGGGACCACGTATTCTTGCGGATCTCACCTACTCGTGGGGTCATTAGATTTGGCGTTTGCGAGAAATTGAGTCCGCGGTACGTGGGCCCATTCGTTATTCTTGATCGGATAGGCGATGTTGCTTATCGTTTATCCCTCCCACCTTCGTTACGAGAGGTGCATGACGTGTTTCATGTATCTCAATTACGTAGGTATATATCGGACCCAAGCCATGTCCTCGATCACTCTGAGCTGGTTGTTGGTACCAACCTGTCTTACGAGGAACAGCCTGTGTCCATTTTGGACCGAAGAGAGAAGATACTCAAGAACCGAACAATTAGTCTTGTCCGTGTTGCTTGGGGTCATCACTCCTTGGGAGAGTCAACGTGGGAACGTGAGGATGATATCCGATCACGGTATCCACACCTGTTTGACTCACAAGGTATATCTCTTTCTGTATACCTTGATTGTCTTGATTTCTCATGCTTATCGCTTTATGGGTAGAGCTACTTGATATCATGGATTGATGAATTTACATATATAGTACTTGCTTTTGATGTGGTAGAAATGATTGCTTGCTCACTAGAATTGCTTGTATTAGTTTAGCTCCGATATTTCTACCGGCTTGGATTTGAAATTCCGAGGACGGAATTTTTTCTAAGGTGGGTAGAGATGTCACTCCCCGTTCCCGGAATGCGTATTTTTATACATATACAACTCATGAGTATTTGTTTAGTATTTATCATGTATTAGTTTGTATTTAAATTCCCTTAAATTTTCATGTTAATTAATTATCTGCTCTTTAATTTTCATGTTAATTAATTTCTTGCAATTTTATTACCTGCATTTTATTCCTGCATTATTTTCTGCTTTTACCTTCTTCTGTTTACCTTCGGGTTGGCCTTGGCCGAACCCCCGCAGACCCGGCCCATTAACTCCCACCTACCACCACTTCCCCTATTTAAAGCCACCCTCTCCATTCTCTCTCCTCATTACTTCATTCTCACCATTACTTCTTCTTCTTCCTCTCATTACTCTCCACTACCTACCAGCAGCAGGAGAAGGCAAGTGCAATCTTGCTTCTTGCTTGGAGAACCATTTTTGTGGTTCATTTCCCTTCCTCTCATGGTTCTGAGAGAGATTAGTTCTTAACGTTTTTGATTTCTGTGGCTGGTTTTTCCTAGATCCAAGTTGTTGTATTTCGGCTGATCATGGGTTTTTGGTCCTCCCAACTTAGCGTGTTTCTGGCTGGGAACTTCATTTTCTGGCTGGAACGAAGGCTCCATAGGACTTGGAGTTCGGGAGTTGTGCACGCACACGTTCTTACGTGCTCGCGTAAAACATCAGCCCAGTCACGCACACGTCTTTACGTGTCTGCGTGGATTTTGAGACACGCTCATGTTCTTACATGTTAGCGTGTATTTTTAGTCACGCTCACGTTCTCATGAGCGTGCGTGTATTTTTAGTCACGCACACATCCACGAGTCTGCGTGCATTTTTAGTCACGCACACATCCACGAGTCTGCGTGCATTTTTAGTCACGCACACATCCCCGAGTCTGCGTGCATTTTTAGTCACGCACACATCTACGAGTCTGCGTATATTTTTAGTCACGCACACTTCCATGAGTGCGTGGATTTTTAGTCACGCTCTCTTGTGCGTGCGTGGATTTTCCCTTCACGCTCACGCTGTGCTTGCTTGCGTGACTTTTTACGCTCACGCTTGCCAGCGTGTATCACTTTTCACGCTCACTGTTCATGCCCAATTTCCACGCTCACCCCAGCTAGACTTAGCGTGACTTGTTGGTCTTAAGCATAGACCTCTTGTGTGACTTTTGGCCTTAGCATAGACTTGTTGGCGTGACTTCCTGACCTGGGTGTTTTTATTTATTCCTCAACCTATTCATTTAATGATGGCATGATAATTCTTTTATTATATCCTTACGCCTTTTTGCGTGAATTTCTTGATAAATCATGATATGTTAATATTGTTAATACAGATTGTTATGTGGAATGTGTCATGTGTCTTGATTGATCCATGGATACCCAGTATGACTAGAACTTAACTCTGAGGAGTTATAGGCTCGACCCCATGTAATACTAATTGACTTTCATGCCTTGTCACCATTGATAATGATTGTGACATTGACTAATAATTGATCATGCGTTCCTAGTTGGAACTAAGAGACTGGCTAGTCGTCTTATTGAATTGAATGAATGAGACACGTTCATGTAATGAACTATTATACTCGATTAGCCGATCCCGAATATTGGCATACAGGCACATGCAGGCTTCAAAGTAATTATTTATTATTAAATTATCTATTTATCTTACAAAGACAGCATGTGTACTTTATGGTCAAGGCATGATTATTCCGTGGTTAATTTGATTGTTGAATCACGCTATGTAAAACCTACAACCTAGCCGCACGGGTATCGTTGTAGAGTTGCGCATATCGTACCCCGTACGAAAGTACTCATTTGAACGACCATGATCCACGGCATGGAACTTCACTCAACGTAGAGACTATTAAGTTAAATAAAATAATGATGGCATGGAGAGAATGGATTTCCGAGTTCTTACATGGCAGCCCCCTTGGGACTATTAAGTGCCCGACGGGCCGGCTGGTTCCCACAGATACTGTAAATCTGTCACACGGGCAGGGAACAGTATCTGCTTATATTATTGTACATGCTATAACGGCGGGCGTCCCGCTGGGACTCGTCTAACTACATGATTGGCGCAATTGATTGACTGGATAGACTAGTCTTGCTCGCACATAGTAAGAACTGAGGAATCCCTATTTTTGCATAATTCCAGGATAACTTGGGACTCACAATAGTTAGCCGTAGAAATTGATTGGCCGTTCAAGATGATTCGTTTGTGTACTGTATTTACTCTGTTGCCTAACTGAGATGATCAGAATGTCAGGACATGACGGGCCAACTTCTGTCCTTGTTTGGTTGGGAGGTTGGTCCGAAGTGTCGTGATGTTACGAGAATCCCAGTAGGAGGCAGAGATCTATTATTATATTTTCTTACTTACTGATTTAGTCCTTCATATCGTCCTTCCTTGTGGTACTTGCTATTAGAGGTCTAACCTCTCTGGTTTTGCATGGCCAGATTTAGAGCCGGTCCCCGAGGATCCAGCTTACTTCTACCTCCAAGATGGTCAATACTAGAGGGATGATCGCAGGATGATTCGAGTGGGTTTCCTTACTTCATCGCTCGTTTTGTCATTTACTTTATACTTAGCCGTTTGGCACCGACATGTTGGTCGGATCGTCTTGTACTTACTTTTGCATGATTGTAATTAAGTCAGACTGCAGCTGATAACAATTGTGTATACCTTACTATACCATCTGGCTATGTTTTGTAAAGCCAGATTTCCAGAACATTCTGACTGAGCGTTTGGGACGCCTTACTGCTTTATCTTACATGTTCTGTATTACTGTTTCTTATTTGAATGATTGAGACAATAGATGCGAAATGACCATAGTGAGACTTTTATGTAGTATGCACCCCCTCGTCTGGTTAGACAGCATTGATCGTATTATACGATATTCATCTACCCGTAATACGTAGCTGGCTGAGTCATTCCCCCGCTCTCCAGTATTCTGGTTCTGGGGCGTGACAGCAAATGTACTAAGTGGTGATGATTAGGCCATGCAATTACGTTAAGTCTAGAAGTTAGCGTATGTGCGTGGTCATGGACAACTTGTCGACAAGGGCGATTGTTTCTTCGAGCGGCAACCCTGGGCCACGGGACCGACTCGGTCTAGGAAGAAACAGGTTATAGCCGAGATGGGTATGAAGCAACCGGTAGTTCGGGGACTTGCATTGGAGTTCGCTACTTGCGGTGCAAGGATCCCGTTTACCAGGCTATGTCCACGATGGCTTGTTAATGCCAGTGACCTTTCATATAGATAAGTTGGCGTGCTGAGCGGCAATCCGCATACACGTTGTCACTCGAAACAAAGAGAATACTAGCACAGCACGAGTTGTGTTGATAAGGTAGGCGTGCACGGTCTGCACCATGATTCAGGAGCCTAGGGTTTGGCTAAGTAAAGACCCGTGCTTCGGCACGAGATGTGGCGTCGAGTGTTAAGTCTTCGACATAGAGTTGCATAAGTAAGATTTGAGTTGTTTCGAGATAAGTCGAGAAGGGCTGTAGGGCAAGTTTGGTTAAGTTATGTTGAGTTGCAGGGCACGACCTCGAAATGTGAGGCATGGCCGCGTTGTCACAACACAAGTATAGGTAAGACTAAGTGAGGAGGCACTGCCTCAGAGATATTGAAGCACGAATCGAGTTTCATGGCACGACCGAGTCGTTGCGTCCCAAAAGTATGGCACGAAAGACGAGTATGAGTCGGTGCGTTGACGTTGCAAGCACGAGAAAGGTGTAGAGGCAAGGATAAGAAAGTTATCGGTGTGATAGCACGGTGATGGTCTAGAGACATAAAATAGGCCAAGGCGTCTGTCCTAAAACTGATCCTTAGGCAAGACTAGAAAGACAATTGAAAAAAAGGGACTATGTTGCTCAAAGTAAACTAACGTGTTATTTTTGTATCGGTGGGCGAGGAGCTCACACCACCAGTACAGTGAGTACTGACACCCACGCAGTGTTATGTGCAGGCACAGATAGAAGCTCGTGGCGCAGAGCTCGCTTGGATGCGTCGAGGCACGGAGTTCCTTGGCGATTCGAGACGTGCGTTCTGCGTGAAGACTGGACTTATACGGGACATAATGTATGGACGTCGTCTATCCGAAGCATCCGCTGGTTCGAGACAAGTATTGAGAGGAGAGAGAGAGCTGAGTGACTTATGATGTGAGAAGAGTGAGCTTGAGTGATTGTAATCTTGGCCTTGCGCCCCATTGTATCCTTTGTTTCAATATCAATAAAGAGCTTCTTTTGAATGACTTGTGTTTTGCTTCAAATTTTTGCTGCTATTATTCAATGTCTCTGCTTGGAACTTCTGTGCGACGACCCCGTCGCAGCCGCTGTAATCGGCCGTTATGGAACCCGCCTTGCATGAGCGCAATATAGGCTCGTGCGGCATCACGTCTTAGCGTGAACACAAGTCTTTTCTTGTATAAACTATATATTAAATTATTTAAAAAAAGTGAACACATGTCAGTGTTTGGTCTTGCATCAGTGTTTGGTCACATGTCAGTGAACAGTCTCCAGTCTCCACCACCACACAAGGAAAAGAAAGGAAACTAAAATTTCCTAGAAACCATTTTGGGTCCGATTGGTTTTCTTCTCTGTCTCCCCCACCTTCTCGCCTCCTCCCATTTCTTCTACGACCACGACCGGCTTCGGCGGAGCACGAGCAGCGGCGGTTGTAGAGAAGTAATGAGATCTAGTTGAGGTAAATGTTTTATGGTTTTCCATCTAAACTATAAACAATTTTTTTATTAGTTATTGCTTTTTTTCCTTGATTCGATGTTTGTTTTGCTGGATTTGACAATAACTTATGCTTTTTCTGTTGTTGATTTATGCTTTTTTTTGGAATCATTCAATTTTGGTCGGTATCGGTCTGTATCGGTTACGTATCGGCCAATACTGACAGATACAATAAATTTCGATAGCGTCTCGACCAATACCGATACTTTTTATGAGTTTCAGATCGGTCACTCCCAAATTCGATACGATCTGGCCAATATTGATACGTATCGGCCGATACATTAAACCTTGGTATTTAGGACAGAGTTTCCTACGTGGTTACTCTGTGAATCCCAAAATATCAATAGTGGGAAGATCAATATGGGAGAGTTTCCAACTTGGTTACTATGTGAATCCCACAAAAGATCAATATTAGAAAGTTAGAGTTTCCTACGTGGTTGTTCTGAAATTTCCAATGCAATAGCCAGCTCTTTTTTTTGGAACTTAGGGTTTGGAGGGGAGTGGGTGGCGGCTAGGGTTAGGGACCTAGGGTTTACACCCATGTTGCCAAGTGATGGAGGGGGGGGGGGGGGTGGTCACCGGAGGAGGGGGGATCGCCGGGGTCGTCGTCGGAGGGGATCGCCGGGGGTCGGAGGAGGAGGGGGGGTGGTCGCAAGGGGGGGAGGGGGTCGCCGGGGAATGGTCGCAGCAGCAGCAGCAATAGGGGGTTGGGGGGGGGTACCAGTAGCAGCGGCAGGGAGCAGCAGCGGTGGGTGGTGGCAGCGGCCGGGAGCGGGAGCGGGAGCAGTGGAGGGGGGGTGGATTAGGGTTAGGTTTTTTTTGTTGTTGTTGTGGAGAGGGGTGGATGGATTATGGCTCTGATACCATGTAGAGGAAAAATAATGGATGATTTATTAATCATGAGAGACTACATATATATAGGAGAGGCTAGCCCCTCTCCTATTGTTCTAAGCAATGTGGGACTAAAACCCACTAACTAATGGTTCTAATATAACACTTAACAAACTCCACAATTTGGACTGTTGGTCGTTGTTGATTCTTCACTAAATTCATTTTTTTGTATATCGTCTCCTTTTACATATATGCCTTGCCACCTTTTGTGTAAAGCCTTCAACAGTATTGTCTTAAATAAATGAACTATTCGCTGTCTGATAATATTCTGTCCTTGTGTTTTTTTTTAATCCTTTTGGTTTCTGCAGATGGTTGGATGTAAGACAAGAGGGTTCTCATTCACACGTGCATTGTTAGGGATTGCTGCAGATGAACTTCATGTTTGTGGAGATCCAGCAGCTGTTCCTCTTATACAAAGAATACTTGTAGTAACTGGAGATATAGTTAAGGTGTCTTTTGATTTTTACTTGATAATAGCAATTATAGATGATTATTGTTTGTGTAATATTCCTCACAATGTGATGTTTCTTGTTGAATATGCTAAGCTCAGTCCTGATTTGTTGGTTGTCAGCATGAGACCATTATAATGCTATTTATATTTTGGTTAAAATAGAATATTGTATCTGAAGTATCAATAAGTGAATAAAACAATATCTTCCCCCCCAAAAAATTATACTAGAAGCCCTAAATATGATTGTGACCTCTCCACTTAGGATTTAGTTTCCACTAGGTTGTGCTAGATGCATCACTCTATGATTGATTATTATAGATGGAGTAGAAGCCTTGGTAGCTTCATTGATATGAATGAGCTTTCAACAGTCTGTATGTTTTATACATTGGATCTTATTTGATGACTTCTCAAGTGAATATGTTTACCTAGACCATGCTCATTCCTTCAATGAAACTATTCTTCTTCGTTGCAATCACTTCACATCTCTTGTTAAATGACGTTCCAGGTATATTGTTGCTACAAAATATGTCAGTCACATCCTATGTTGTACTGGGCACTAGGCGAGGCGAGACGAGGCGATAACCTACCCGCCTCGCCTAGGCGCCCGCCCAGGTCACAGATGATTATGTGCATGAAAAAATATGCAATATAGCAGACAGTGTAGTTATGTACTTATGTATAAGTTATGTACTTATAACCGTATAAGTTATTAAGAAGCAACAATATAGCAGTATAAAAGAACAACTGATTTGTCAAGAATAGTTGATAACTAATATACACATTTAACATTAACATGAACAATTGATAAATTTGTATGTACTTATAACAATATAAGATATTAAGACGCCTTCTCCGCCTTTCACTTCCCCTGGTCGACCCTAGGTGTCCGCCTAGGCGCCCATCGCCAGACACGGAGATAATTTCTCCTGATCGAGGCGCTCTCTCCTCAACCTGGACGCCTAGGCGTCGCCTGTAACATCATAGGTCACATCTGCATTTTGAGAATATATGTTCTATATGCTGCAGATTTCTGTTATTAATATACATAAATCAACATGGTAAATATTTCCAGAATATATGACTTTTATTATGTACTTAACCCTGGCAATGAAAGGTTTTTGACATTTTTAAATACTAATGATTCTCCTTTATTAATGCTTGTGGGCCATATCTATTGGAATTACTTTGGATCCTTCTTATGAGTATCGATGTTGACGATTTTGGATCTGGGTTTCAGAGTTTTTGGTTTCGGAAGTCGACCAATAGTAAGAAAAGATTTGAAAAAACTAGAAAAATATTTTATATATTTAGGCATAATCTTACGTACTATTTGTTGTTTTATGTTTTGTAAGAGAAAAGCCTCCTTTCTTTGTATACTTTGTTGTTATTAGTCTATTTAGATAGTCCTTTATCAGGAATCTTCTAGGAAGGGGTGCATACTTTGTTGTTATTAGTCTATTTAGATAGTCCTTTATCAGGAATCTTCCCCATATATTGTACTTAACTTTCCCTGTATGAAATAAGTCCATTAAGTTGATCCAGCTTTTCAACATGATATTTGAGCATGGTCTCTATTGGGCCTAACACTTTAGTCCTTCCTCCTTGTTCAGATGCAAATCAGTCCAGTGTTGTGTTTAGCACATACCTCTTTGATGCTAACAAAGGTTGACGCATCTGGTTTTACAAACAACACATCATCAACATAAAGAAATGGGAAATAGTGTGTTTAATATTATCATATAAAGCACTAAAGTTGTCTTTAGATTATTTCACATCAATAAGATTGGCTAAAAGTTCCATGTAACCATGAACAAGGGGGCCAAGGATATCCCTGCCTCAGTCCTCTAGAACTGGGACAAATCTTTGCTGGGAGCCATCGAGCAATATGGAATAAGTAGAGGAAGCGATACATTCTTTCACCAAACTAATCCAATGAGGATGAAACCCCATTCACTTCATCTTCTGAAATAAAGTTTCTGCTAATTGTGTCATAGGCCTTTCTGAAATCCACTTTCATGCAACATTTCACAACCTCTTTTATCGAAGTTCCTAACCAGTGCAATGCTCCGGTATTCAGTAAAGCTGATTGGTTGAGGGACACTAATTCCTTCATACTACTCTTCATCCTATTGCACATGATTTTAGTAATGATCTTGTAAAGAAAATTGCAATAATAGATGGGTCTAAATTCTGGGATCCTGCTAGCCTTGTCCAATTTAGGGATGAAAGTATGTAAGTGTGATTAAGTTTGCTTAGGAGGCCTCCCATGTTTGAAAAAGTCACCAATAGCTTCCAACAGTATGCCCTTAATCTCATTTCAATGAAGCTTGAGGAATAGGACAAATCTTGATTTCATCTTTGGTCACAGTTCCAAGCAGTAAATCAATGCCTTTGTTTGTAACTTTCCTCTTAGAACAAAAGAAAAAAACTGGTGGAGTTTGTACGATTGAAGAGTTCTGCATATGTTGAACTTCCATATCAGATATGCTGCTCCAAGAACTAATGGGTTGACATAGTCATCAATGCCAATTTTATTAGCATTTAAACTCCGTCTATTCTTTATTTGGCCAAGAAAGAATTTAATGAATTTGTCTCGGATACTCTGCCCTTCGGGAAAGCTCAATATCTCCTTGTAAGCTATAATTTGCTAGTGCATGATGACATATTTTCATTGTAGCTAGATTAGCACCAAGAAGGTCCAACTATAATCGTTGTATCTTATAGTGTTTGGATGTCCACTCAGCTACTTTGTTTTGCTAAAATTACTTCCCTTCCATATTTGAGGGCTTCCTTCACAATTATCAATTTGGATCCCATTTTGTTCCCTCTAGGCTCCTCAAATAATGCATGAGAAACTGTCTTTGAACCCTTCTGACACTAGCTGTTTGTGATGGAGGACCATCCGGAGTCCAAACCAATTAGGATTAGGATTAGTTTCTCCTGTATTTGTTTAATTAGTTTAGATAATATGTAATTAAATTTGGATTTCTATAACCAAGCCCATTAGGATTAGGATTTATCTTATCTTGCTCTATTTAAAGGCATGTAGCTACAATTTTTTTAGAGAAGAGAATAAGAGAAGCTTATTTATTGAACTTTGGTGCGTGATCCAATTTCTTATAAATATAAATCTTATATTCTTCTCGAATCGTCAATTTCCACTTTGTATTTTTTGATTTGCTTGTGTTCGTTTTTTTCTTTATCATACTTGTTCGCTTACGGTAATTTCGTTCGGATCTATTTCATTGTTAGATTTTGCAAATTATTATAATTCTTGTGGTACAATTATATGATAATTGTTCACATACCTTGAAGCTTTTGCCAATTTATTAAATCCTAATTTTTACTCATTCCACATAGGCTAGTCCTCTTTTACTTTGGGTCCCGTCCTACATCAAATTGGTATCAGAGTTCACACCCATAAAAACAAAATAATTTTACCCAAGGTTTCTTGTTACATATTTCGCTCTACAATTAATGCTAGATTTGACAAAATAGATGATTTGATCATTAATATGCGTTTTGACATGCAAAACTTAATTGATGAGTTTCACAATCATGGTGTTAGGGAAGAGATTATTCCTAATGTTGTTTCAATTTCCATAGAACTTACATTAGTTGAACCTAATGAACATATCATAATTGAGTCACTTATAAGGTCTATGTCTGAAACTACTTCTAGGTTTACACCTAATGAATTTTGACATTTATATATTATCATTAGAATAATTAAATAAGTCATTTGGTGAGCCTAATAAATTTAATAAAAGTATAGAACATGTTACACCTTAGGAGTCTTGTAAATTTCTTCTAACTAGCCAACGTGCGAACAATTATTATTATATTTTTATTACAAATTATTATAAAGGTTCGTAGGGTATAACAAATGAATGTAGGGACAACCATGTTGATTCACCTTCTTCATTGAGTGAGATTTGGTCTATTGACTCTATTTTGATTACGTTGTGCGACTTTGAGATATCTGGTAAATTCGATCAACTACTCCAAGAAAGGATAAAGAAAGAAATCAAAGAATGTGGACATAAAGGGATAAAGAATTTGAGGACGGGACATGAGGACATGATCACGCAACATATTATCTTTCTAATACAAAATATTGTCTGTTCAAATGTCGCAATTTGTCTTTCCTCTCCCTCTCCCTCTACTGTTGGTCGAACCAAGCTCAAATGTTGCAATTTGTATCTTCTCTCCCTCCATTGATGGTCGAACCAAGCGAAGAAAGAGAAGAAGGACGTGCCTAACGTCTTATAAAAGACGGTTCCTTTACCAGCTCAAGGTTGTGTTAGCCTTCGGTCTTATTATTTCAACTTGAACATGATTTTTCAGCACTTGAGCGGGAACTGTGCTATTGTTGTCCTTTGATTGCTTGAAGCGTTTTAGTTAAGCTTCTAGTTTGAAGTACGAGTTCACTGTGCTTGTTCAACTTCATACACAAAAATACTTTTCGAATAGCAAATCTTGAAATTTCTTGGTTCGCATAAGCCCCTTTCCTCGATTGCTTTGATACGGAGCAGTTCTTCGCTCGGTATGATTTATCCGGTACCTGACATTGGTTCGCAACAAACTCGTTTCGAGAGAGATAGGAGAGCCCTTTTGATAAGCAAAAGGAGATGAGCACTCGAGGACACCCAAACTCGAGTGAGCTTCACAACTTTAATTTAATTGATTGTTTTTGTAATCTTTTGCTGATCTCTAGATAGTTTTTTTATCGGTCTTTTCTTTACAATTATACTTCTGCAACTCACAGTTTGTGAAATCATTGCATAATCCATATAGACGCCCCTCTACGTCTTGTCATGCGTGAGTTTGTATGTCTAAAATGGGCTAGCTCCTATTTGCTTGTTCCTTTGTGGTCACTAGTAGTAGTACTTAGATGTATTGTACCTCTGGAAGTTGCTTTATCCAGTGTACATTTCCTAAGTCTTTTGTTAGTTGACACACAATCCTTGATAGAGGTACGTTTCGGGGTCTGTTCTAGATCTGCAATTGTTGAAGTTTTCTAGGATTCTTTCAGGAAGGAGTCTCTGCCCTGAACTTTTTCACTATTGAATACACAGCCGAATCCAGGATTGCATTTTCAATTATTATTAGATAGATGCCTCGGACAGAACATGGAATTGGAATCGGATCTAAGAGGAAAAACAAACAGTAAGGCTAGCTTAGCTGGTACTTATGAAATGAAAGGTGGAGCAAATGGGCTTTTTTTCTGGGTTTTAGGGGCGGGGACTTTGAATTGTCTTTTCTCCGACAAGGAATGTGGAACAAGGATTCTCACAAGTATAGAACGGAATGCCTCTTGCTTGGTCTTGGTCTCTTCCTTGCCACTCTCATTTCAATCCATGATCAATGTGGCGGGGTCAGTTTCTTGACTTGCTCGGTATCAGGCTTTGCTCAACTCATATCGGAGCAAGGTACTCCTTGTCCTACTGAGACTGAGACCGCGTGAAGTAATACCACATTCTCAATACCGACTCACCTTTGGCTTTCGTCTCGGTAGGTGTATTATTCTTTCTCCGAGAAGCCAGTTCCCCGAACATCGCTAGCAAGGGAGTAGTAATACCTTGCTAATGTCTTCAAGCTGCTTCTATAAATTTTTTCTATATAAAACCAGGCTGGATATGATAGACAAAGTTAATGCAACATTTAAAGCCGCCTCTATTGATACATCCATAGTAACTAATTGCTCAAAGATGGATAGAACCGTACCATTTATTGTTATTCAACATAATCCAGATCCTCCAAGCCCAAAGTGAGAATAATTATTGCATAATTTCCACCCAACTTGCAACTTTGGGACAATCTTTTGCTCTTTATTCTTTATTGTCTTGGTTTCAAGCCCACAATTCAAGAGTTAGACTTACTAAATCTCTAAAATCCTTCCATTTAACTATCGTTTCATACCCTTGCATTCCATACAATGATAATCATTAATTATACATTTTGGGATTGTTATTCCTCCTCAACATCATCTTGATGGTAGAATTGCTTATAGCTTCCTCACATTCTTGTTTAAATGAAAGATGGTCAGTAGTGAGGATTCAAAATTTAGACAGCAGAATACTGGAAACAGTGATCAGCCAATGGATGCTAAAGCTGATTGAGTTTCTGATAAGGCTTGACGTGTTTTTTCCCTTCATCAGTGATGATGGAAGAATCCATTGATTGGAGGAGGAAGATCCGAAGATCTTATGTGGATCTTGGTTCACAGTGAACCACCTACAGAATAGAAGAGAAGCCTATCCATCCCAATCCAAGCCTATCTGTGGCGATGAGTAGTCCGACCTTGTCCTCACAACCAAGCTCCTCAATTAACCCTAAACCTTGGAGCAGATTGGTGACTAAACCCAGATTGGGTATTAAAAATTAACTTCTTTATGACGGTCAAAGCCAAAGTCACTTCTCCATCACTTAAGGTTCAAATGGGACTGCTGTAGCTCCCAGCTCTGAAGGGCCCGTCACTTCCCAGATTATCGCAGGTGGTGCTGTGATAAATTGGTAGTGATATATAAATGAGCTTTAGGTTTATCCTGCTTCACAGGGAAAATCTTTCAAATGTTCCAACGCAAGGTGTGGAGCTGGGGAAAGCATCCTAGGAGAAAATCACCAAATTGATATATAGAGGGGAGGAAACACTAAATGGCCTTTTCTTCATAGAGCCATTTTGACTTTGAGCAAGTAAATGGTCCAGCCTATGTTCTAGTGAGCGAAATATTGGTGACAGAGTTGTCAGTGGGCCTCCACTATGTGCTAACCCAAAAAGGTTGTCCTAGATTTTAGCACAGTAAATATATATGGGAGAGGTTGGCTCTGCCCTTGCGTCCAAGTGCAAGTCAAACTGATGGACTTCAGAGAACCATGCAAGAACCAATGGATTGCTACAACTAAATTTAGGAAAAAGAATTCTGGCTCCCTAGCTTATATGAATGATCATACATGACGCTGGTTGATGGACGTAAAGAATTGGGCATACCCATGCTTAGAAAACCCCTTTCAGTGACATCTCTTATCTGGAACTGCCTCGGGTAAATGACGATTGAGGTCATTTCCTTGCTAACCCAAAAAGGTTGTCCTAGATTTTAGCACAGTAAATCTATGTGGGAGAGGTTGGCTCTGCCCTTGCGTCCAAGTGCAAGTCAAACTGATGGACTTCAGAGAACCATGCAAGAACCAATCGTTTGCTACTACTAAATTTAGGAAAAAGAATTCTGGCTCCCTAGCTTATATGAATGATCATACATGACGCTGGTTGATGGACGTAAAGAATTGGGCATACCCATGCTTAGAAAACCCCTTCCATTGACATCTCTTATCTGGGACTGCCTCGGGTAAATGACGATTGAGGTCATTTCCTTACTTGAAACTCAAATTTGTTAAGACCAGTGAGACACGGATATTCGGTCTATCTATATATGGCATGTTGCTGACCTTAAAACTCGGGTAATTTAAGATTTTGTTGTGTTGTTGTCAAGGTTGTGAAAAGCGCTAGGCGCTAGTCGGACGGACACCTTCTGCCTAGTGCCTAGCCCGCCTAGGCGGGTGCCTAGGTGGCTGTATAAATCTAGGCGGTTCAAAAAAATAAAAATAATCCAAACAAATCTACTAAAAATTGCAGAAAAAATCCATAAAACCCCAAAACATACATAGTCGGGCCTCAGGGGGACTAGGCGGGCATCGGGCGGGCACCCGGTGTCTAGCGCCTAGGCGGCCGCCTTTTAGAACATAGGTGGTTGTTTTGTCGTCGTAGGGTGCATCTGTATGCATTCTTCAAACATTTAGTATACATCTTAATGAGCAATTTATATGCCTACTTGTTTATCCATTCACAATTATATGAAATCCAAATTTGCAGTAGACAACAGTATCATTTAGTTCATGCAACATTATGATTGTTTGTTCCTTTAGTGTGTAGATATAAATAAATTTACGGTCATCGACATTGTATGGTTACTTTGTCCATGTAGTTTGAATGTGCTTTAGACATACTGATATATTTTAATATTGGTTGTTTCTTTAAATGCTTACAAGGTTCAATATTATGAGAGACTCTCCCCCCTGGTTCCTGTGAGAGTTCCACTCGGGTCATTCTCCAACATAAAAACTGGCGATTGTATTGTAACTTTCTCGCGACCCAAGATATACAAGTTGAAGGTTAGCCTTAAGTTCTTTATCTTTTTTGAATGCTTAGCACATTTTTGCAACTTGAAGAAAAACATTTATTTGTATATGATTTCTCTCGTGCCCTTCAAGTCATAAATTAAGATACTATTGTTTAAATGATGTTGTTTCTGCCAACCCATTTATACTTTTTTATGTCGAGGGTGAGGATAGTGCTATCAACAGGTCTGGCATAATGATTAGCTACTCCAGATCCTTTAACTTCTCTGCCGTAAACTGGTCAAAATCTATGAACTTGCCAATGAAACGTCAAAACTTAAACATTTTTTTTGTACTGTTGGAATAATGACACGTTGTTGTTGTTGTTATTATTATTATTATTATTATTATTATTATTGTACTGCTCGAATAATATAAATATATATATCCCTCAACTGGGACCACTGTTTCTTCTAGATTTGGTGCACTGGGAGGGACTTCGACAGGGTATCAGAACAACGTGGGTTCAAGTTTGAGTAGCTATAATATCATTGTTATTATGTCATTCAATAAGCTAGCTCTATGCTATTTAGATTTGTCATTCATGTTCTCTAAAGCATCAACATTTTTCTTGGAAATCGTAATTTTGCATTTGATTTATGAAGAACTAAGCAAAGTTATACAACAAGAAAATTTTCATTAGAGGTAGGAGTCTCACCTTTACTACCTCTTTATCGGTTTGACCCTCGTGGCATTCGATGCCCATTACTGCAACATGAGTTATGTAGCCAGTGCTCAATATCACTTTTATCTCATGCTTGAGATAGAGGCTCACGGAGTTTGGTGGTTCTAATTTAACTTTATTTTGCTAGGGTGCACCGTTGTTGTAGAAGCCAGACATTTTGTACATGCTTCAAGGTTCTAAACGGCAGTAGGCGGGTGCGCGGCGGAGGGAGTCCGCCTACCTCCTAGGCACCACCTAGGCGGTCGATACATTTTGAACATTTTTTTTTTACTATTTTACCACTGTTTTTTGCATAATATGCATATTTTAAGGGTGTTCCATGCATAACTAAGTTGTAGAACGAAGACTTATAAAGTTTTAGTTTTGTAAAAGTGAATCATAGGCCCATAATGCTTACAAAATATTTTTGGCCAAAATATCTTATTAGGTATTGCTCCGCCTAGGCGCCCGCATACGCTACCTTACCTCCGCGTATGTCGCCAACCTCCGTTGGTCGCCTACTCCACCGTCTACCGAAAAGCGGTGTGGAGAGAGACCGCCTACCGCCTAGACGGCCGCCATTTAGAACACTGTAGGAAAGTCACTACACCAGTTGACCTCTCACCTCACATTGTTCTATCCTCTTTGCTGGAGGACAACTTAGGCTTCTTATACTTGTCATTGTTCCCTTATTTTCTTATCTTCTGAATTCTCTTCTTTCTTGGTGGTTTGTGTCCCTTAACATTTGAACTATTCTTTTTAAACATAGGTAAACCTTCGTTTGTTTGTTGAGGATGACTCGCTAGGAGCCAAGAGCTTTCCCTTCTTGCCTTTATCTTCATACTTCTTTAAATATAACCCGTTCCATGAGGATCCTAACGAGATTCTCCAATTCTAGCTGTTGGCCCATTAAGTCAACTCGATTTTGATATTGACTAACTATGACTAGATACACGATGTTCAACAAGCATTCCAAGTCTGCGCTTCAACTGTGCTCAAATGGCAATATTGGTGTCGTCAAAATGCTTTCGCTTCATTCTTTATTATGTATTTTTCATGTTTATTTTTAGGATAAAGTTTACATTGAATATGCAGTGGCACTAGGAAGTATTTAAATCCAAAATTCAAAAACCCAAGTCCTCCTAAACCCAATAAGTTCTGTCCGAACTCAAATTTTGAAGCCTAAAACCTATTTGAAAAACCCCAGAATTTTGTCCGAACTCTGTTTCTGAACCCCCAAAAGGTTATGTCCATTTTTGACTGAACTCAGACCAAATTCGGTCCCACCTGAACTTGGACCGAATTCGGTCCTCCTGAAATTGATTTGGTCTACAACGTTCAATAACGACTGTAGAACGTTCGAAAATTCGAATGTTGGAGAGACCTGAATTTGGTCAGAATAGTTTGAGCTCAAAAGCTATAAATAGCCTTGACTTTTCCTTTGATATTAACCATTCTTCACTTGTAAATTTTTATATACTCTGAGCTTTACAAACTTCCAATCCCTAACGACAACTCCCAAAGCCTTCTAAGTGCCGGTCGCGTTTCGATTAGAAGTCATGGAGTTGTAAGGCTTGGATTTCCAAGTTACTGTTTTTATTTTGTTGTTTGAAGTCGGCGATGTAGGAACAATGGCACCTCTAGAGGGGGGTGAATAGAGTGCAGCGGAGAATATTTAACAATTAAAAAATTTAACTCTAAGCAGGTGAAGCAATATATATATGAAATGATTGCAAATAAGTCAGTAAAATCAGGGCAAGAAAGCAATACGCAGAGACAACAGATTTATACTGGTTTTCCTCTGTGAGGACTAGTCCAGTCTTGAGTCTCGACCCGATATTTGAATCCACTATTTTGAATAGAGTACCACGTGTTTTGCACCGAAGAACACGTCAACTTCACCACCGTCGTGTTTTTATCCGAAGTCCACGAACAAACTTCAACACCTTTCTGAAGAAAGCTTTTATACGCAAGCTTGTACAACTCGAAAACTCCTACTCGGAAACCACCGACACTTAGAAGATTTGAGTTGACTTGGAGATTTGAAGTTTAAAGCTTTGGGAATAGAATAGGAAGCTTAGAAATGAATAGAGAAGATGAGGATTGAATGAATGATTGGAAATGAAAATTTCTTCTCTATTTATAGGTTTTTGTAGGACAGAGTTCGGGCAGAACTCGGTACCCTAACGTTCACAAATTTAAACGTTTGAGATCCAAGAGAATAGGTAAAGCTTCTGACTAGGAGTGATTTGGTCTAATCGAGTTCGGTCCGAGTTCAGGCAGAATTCTGGCCGAGTTCGGTTAGCCCAATTCCAGGGCCATTTTGGTTTTTGGATCTGGTTTGGTTTAGAATCAAAACTAGAATAGGTTTGGTTTGGTTCAAGATAGGTTTGGTTTAGGATAGAGTCAATGATAGACTTCTAATCGCCAGTGATCTCGATTTACAAATATTCTGGACTCGATAAATAGAAAAATACAGAATAAATATAAAATCTCAGAGACAATGCAATCTGCATTCTTCGTTTCTTTTCATATCGAGATCGAAGTTTAAGACACTTCTCGAAACTATAGCTAAATGTGCCAACAATCTCCCCCATTTTGATAATGTGACAAAACTTATGATTGATACTTAAAGAATGGTTCAGCTTGAAGTGGAAGTAGACTTGATGAGTACGGAAGGTACGGTAGTAGCTTTTTGTACGTCAAACAGTTGGTACAATGAAATGTTCAATGCTCCCCCGTAGTTTAGATCAAGTCTTATTACTCCCCCGTAATAAAACATTCTTGCTGAAACTATATCTGTAGAGTCTTAAACCAACATTCTTTCAAACCAAATTAGTAATACAGTGAATAAGCATCAAAAATCTTAAGTTATAGCCAAGATGAAATAAATCAATCTTATTAATCAAAATTATAAATCTTATCATCAATCTTATTCCTCCGTTTTGTTGTAATAGCAAAATGGTATAGCAATATTATGAAACCACAAAATATTAAAGATGGCATGCATGGAATAATGGAAATACTAGCATAAACTGAAAAGAGTTTTGCATACATCACACAGTAAAAGAAACTGAAAAAGTCATAACTGATAATGCTTGTAAGAAGCATTTATCACTAATACATGCATAAAGTCAAAACATAACAAAAAGTCACTGAACTATCACGAGGAAAAACATATCCTCAACTATCATCCTCATCATCAGCAGGAGCTGCAGCACCAGCAGTACTAGAAGGACCGGTCTCAGCAGATCGGCTGGGGTCATATCGAGCGGCAGCAGGATCAAAGTAACGCTGCGCCTTACGGTCATCAATGCGATAGCCAAGCCTGGATGGATTACGAACCATAGGAATGGGGCCACTAGGGTTGTGAGCAAGGCTATAAGTAAGATAAATCATGAACCGTGTTCGAGATGGCCTGGAGCTGAAGGGTAGTACGGAAATCCATAGCTCGGAACTGATCCAGCATGAGAGTCTGAAGGGACTCAAGAGTAACACCGGCAGGAGGATGAGTAGCCTGGGAGTCTGTGGAAGTAGGAGCAACTGCAGGAGGTGGAACCTGTGCAAGCTGAGCTGGGCGACGATGCTCATGAAGATAGGCAGGAGCAGCATCCTCAGCACAATCCTCAAGGCTGACCTCAAAATACTGAAATATGATAGGAAGATACATCTCGTATAGAAGGCATCGCGAGGAGTTCTTTTGACAACGATCCATAGCGGAGATGATAGTCTTTGGTAGACTGAAGGGAACATGGAAGCGAAGATGATAAATTGTTGAGAGTTCCATGTGCGAAATCTCGTCTGTGGCAGTGTTCTTAGGAAGGATAGTGGAGAACACCATGCGATGGAGATCATAGAAGTAGTTGTTCAGATGTCTAGGGCAAAGAGTGCCATAGGTCGAGGATTCGGTGCACAGAGCAAATAACGGAAGGAATCAAAAGTAGTTCCCTCGGGAAACTCAACAGATGTAATCTCTATAAGTTCTTCCCCGTCATTGGGTACGTGGAGAATGATCGCGAGATCATCGGCATCGAACTCAATGTCGACTCCACCAACTTTAGATTTTACCGTGCCCTTTGTGACCGAGAAATTACAATAAAACATACGAATGACATTGGTATAAACGAGAAAAGTAGATTGAACTAAATCTAGCAAATGATGATATGTGAATACGCTAGTATGATCAGGAAATGGTGTGAAGTTGATAGGAGCACCCGGACAGATTTTTCTCTTATGAAAATCCATGAACCAAGAGTCCGAAGCTTCTTGGGACACAAAAATAAATTCATCGTAGAAATTTCCATCGGGCCTCGAAGGAGTGTAAAATGAAAATGAGGCCGCCTCATGAGGGGTTGAGGACGAACCTTCATCAACCTTCCTCTTCTTTTGAGAAGAAATAGGCTGTTTGGGAGCCATATGAAAAATAACACGAAAAGAAAAGAGAGATATACCGAAATTGATGGTGAACAGTAGAAGAGAACCTCGAGAGAGCTCCGAATCCGAAGTTTGAAAGCTTGAAGAGCTTGGATAAAGGAGAACAAGGAGGTTAGGGTTAGGATTTTTCGGTAGGGTTTGGAGGTGCTTGATGAAGAAGATGATGATGAAGAGGTTTTAAATAGAAGAGGGGTCGGTCGTCCAGCTTCTGTTCGAAATCTCCCCAGAGTTCGGCCGGAACTCTGACCGAGTTCGGTCACTAGGGTTTCAAGACAGTTGGAAACAGTGTGATAGTTTTTAATATAAATACGAAAAATAATTTAGAAATAATTGTGTTGAAGGAAATAATTTAATATTTATTAATTAATTCCCATAAATTGCTATAGCTACTTTGGGTTAGCTGTAGGGGCCGGATCCCAGCTAGCGGTAGTCCGAAGACTAGTGCATCGTGTCGCTTCAGGTTATTTGCACCTGTGTAACAGAAGGGCCCTTTCGGCTTATAACCAAAATAAATTTAGCGAATTCATGTTTATTAAATAATAATATTATATTACCTCAACATCCAGAATTCCTAATTCTCTTCCTAGAAAGTTAAAACGATCTTCAGCCAAAGGCTTTGTGAAGATGTCAGCTAGTTGATGTACAGTATCAACAAATTCTAAAACAATATTACCTTGCAAAACATGGTCTCTCAAAAAGTAATGTCTAATTTCTATATGTTTAGTGCGTGAATGATATATGGGATTCTTAGTGAGATTTATAGAGCTAGTATTATCACAGTAAATGGGAATATGATGAAAGAATAATTGAAAGTCTTCCAGAGTTTGTTTCATCCACAAAATTTGTGCACAACGTCCTGCAACTATATACTCAGCTTCAGTAGTTGATAATGCAACTAAATTTTGTTTCTTAGAAAACCAGGAGACTAAGGACTTTCCTAGAAAATAACATGTACCCCTGGTACTTTTACGATCGACTTTGCATCCAGCAAAATTTGCGTCCGAGTAACCTATCAGGTCAAACGAATCAGATTTGGGATACCAAAGACCGGTTGTCAAGGTTCCTTTAAGGTATCGCAAGATACGCTTAACAGCACTTACATGTGATTCTTTAGGACAAGTCTGATATCTAGCACATAAACATACATCAAACATAATGTCTGGACGACTAGCAGTTAAGTATAGTAAACTACCATTCATACCTCTGTACTTACGTATGTCTGCTGGTGTACCGCTTTCATCTATATCAAGCTTTGTAGACGTTGCCATCGGAGTGCCAATAGGTTTGACGTTTTCCATATCGAATTTCTTTAGCAAGTCTTTTGTATATTTGGCTTGATTAATGAATATCCCTTGTGAACTCTACTTAATTTGCAGTCTAAGGAAGAATGTTAATTCTCCCATCATGCTCATTTCGAATTCACTCTGCATACACTTAGCAAACTCGTTACATAGCATCTCATTAGTAGCTCCAAAGATTATATCATCTACATATATCTGCACTAATAAAATGTTTTTATCGAAAGATTTTATAAACAAAGTTGAATCAACCTTCCCTTTTGAAAAACCGTGTTCAAGTAGGAAAGAACTAAGGCGCTCATACCATGCACGAGGTGCTTGTTTGAGACCGTAGAGAGCTTTCCGAAGCTTGAATACGTGATCAGGAAATTTGAAATCTTCAAAGCCTGGAGGTTTTTTACAAAAATTTCTTTTATAAAACCATTTAAAAACGCACTTTTAACATCCATCTGAAAAAGTTTGAAACCATGAAAACTTGCAAAAGCACAAAGCATACGAATGAACTCTAATCTAGTAACTGGAGCATATGTCTCATCATAGTCAATGCCTTCTTCTTGATTATAGCCTTGAGCTACTAGACGTGCTTTGTTGCGTGTGGCTGAACCATTCTCATCTAACTTATTTCGGAACACCCATTTAGTACCAATGATCGGATGATTAATAGGTCTGGGAATAAGTTCCCAAACTTGATTCCGTTCAAACTGGTTAAGTTCCTCTTGCATAGCAGAAATCCAAAATTCATCAGAAACGCTTCTAAAACATTTTTAGGTTCAATTTTGGAAATAAATGTAACATTTGCTATTACCAATTGTCTTGAGCTGGAACGAGTGCTTACGCCTTTTGACACATCACCGATTACCAGTTCTTCGGGATGGTCTGGTGTAAATCGCATACGTTTCAGCAAACTTTCCAAATAAGACGTAGAAGTATCTTCTTTTGTGGGAGTTTCTTCTTCATTATCACTGTCGTATTGTCTTTTGACATTTAGCTCATCGAACTTGACATTGATTGATTCTTCAACAATAAGTGATTTCTTGTTGAATACTCAGTATCCTTTGTTTTTTGTCGCATATCCCAAGAACATTCCTTCATCAGCTTTTTTCATCAAATTTTTCCAAGTTGTCTTTTGTATTCAGAACGTAACATCTGCATCCAAAGACCTTGAAATAGTTGATATTAGGAGTTCTATTAAACCATAATTCATAAGGAGTCTTTTTAGAGATCGGTCTAATAAGAACTCTATTCAATACATGGCATGCTGTATAGACAACTTCTGCCCAAAAGTACTTAGGAAGATTGTACTGATTAAGCATAACTCTGACCATATCACCGAGAGTTCTGTTCTTCCTTTCTACAACTCCATTCCGCTGAGGAGTTCTGGGACAAGAGAATTCATGAGATAAACCATTTGAATTGCAGTAAGATTTGAATTTATGGTTATCGAATTCTCCTCCATGATCACTTCGAACACGAGTAATCATGAATCCTTTCTCGTTTTGCACCTTCTTATAGAAAGATACAAACTCAGAAAATGTCTCATTCTTATTTGCAAGAAAATAAACCCAAGTATATCGTGAATAGTCATCGACTATCACGTAAGCATAAAGCTTTCCGCCAAGACTGGCGATTCTACTTGGTCCAAACAAGTCCATATGAATTAATTGCAAGGGTCTAGAGATACTTACAGCGTTTATTGATTTGAAAGATGATCTAGATGCCTTATTCTTCTCACAATCAGCACAAATCATATCTTTCTTGAAAGTTATTTCAGGTAAGCCTCTTACCAGTTTCTTGGTGGACAATCTTGCAATCGTGTCCATATTTGCATGATCAAGACGCATATGCCAAATCCAGCTTTCGTCTTGTGTTGTAAAGAGACACTTCCCTGTATTGTTAGTCTTTTCTGACAAATATAAAACATATATGTTGTCCTCTCTTATTCCCTCAAATGAAATAATTCCAGAGGTTTTATTATAGACAAAACATTTATTCTTAACAAAATTTATTCCATAACCGTGATCAGCTAATTGACTGATACTCAACAAGTTATGTTTCAATTCTGTTACTAAGCAAACATTTTTAATAATAGGAGAGGGAGAGATACCTATGTCACCAATGCCAATGATATTACCTTTAAGATTGTTTCCAAAGGAGATATAGCCTTCTTTCTTTATCGATAGAGTTGTAAACAATTTGTCGTCACCTGTCATATGCCTGGAGCAACCACTATCGAGTATCCACTTGCTTTTAGTGGGAGGAGGAGAGTCCACCTACAACACAGGTTGAAGATGTAACCTTTGGTACCCACTTTCTTGAGGGTCCTGATGTGTTAGCTTTTGGAACACATATATACATATTCATATCTACTAGCTTTCTAATCTTACACTGTGTTGACACATGATCTTTTAATCTACAATAATGACATGTAGCAGAAGTGTTGGTGCTAGGTTTTGTTTGAAAATCATGCATATGAGTTTTTGAAACATTGTGTGCATTCTTGGTGTGTGGAAACATATACATATAAGCATGATTTCTAACATTACAAGTCGTGTTGTTAGTGTGGTGTTTGTGTTTAGCCTTCTGACTAGTGTTAATCTGAGCAGTTGGTCTAGCGACTTGTTTGCCCAGTTTAATCTCTAACTTTTTAGAGTTGTCATTGGCTTCATTTAATTGGTTCGTGAGTGCATCTATTCTTCGAATAGCAATGTTATACTTCTTCTTCTCTAGTTCATAGAGATCGTTAAGTTTTGCATTTTCTTGATTTGCTTTTTCAAGCTTTTCAATAGAGTCATGCAAACTTAGCTTTAAAGAAGTAATCTCATTTGTGTCAATAGGAGTATTCTTGATATCTTCTAAGATCCTAGATTACTTTGAAAATTCAGACTGTACAAATTTCAGCTCTTTCTTAGCACTTTTGTATATGTCTATCATTTTCTTCTGATCGGCCAATAGATCAGAGAAAGCCTCACATAATTCATCAAAAGAAAATTCTTCATAGAGAGGGTTATTTATTACCCTAGCATCTGTAGCCATGAAGCATAGGTTTGCTGAGCTCCGAGAGTTGTCTTCTTCTTCAGAGTCACTAGCCTCGCTTTCACACAAGATACTAGTGTTTGCATAGTTTTTGGTTGTTGACCTTCTCTTGCTTGTTTGATCATGTCTTGCTTGTTTGATCGTATCTGCTTCCTTTTCTTATAACAGGGCAATCCTTCTTTATGTGACCTGTTCTTTTGCAGCTGAAACAGATCGGTTCTTCGTCATCTTTGAAGTCCTTCTTGTTTGACTTCTCGCGTCTGAGGAATCTTCTGAAGTTCTTTGTTATCAGGGCCATTTGTTCGTTGTCCGAGTCGTCTGATTCACTCTCGTCGTCAGATATTGTTTTGTGATTTTCCTTGAATGCTATTGTCTTCTCTTTTGGATGTTGATCTTCGAAATCCTGAAGGTCCAACTCATGTATCATGAGCTTTCCAGTCAGGGTTTCAAGACTCATTGTCGAGAGATCTTTTTCTTCTATAATGGCCGTTGCTTTTGGATTCCAGCTTTTTGGTAGTCCACGAAGAATCTTCCGAATCTTTTCATGATCGCTGTAATCTTTGCCAAGGGAAGCTAGAGGATTAACAATATCTAAAAATCTAGTAAACATAGCAGTAATAGTCTCATTAGGCTTCATTTTGAATGCTTCATATTCTTGTGTAAGTCGTGAGATTTTGGATTCCTTCACTTGTGAAGTACCTTCATGAGTAACCTCAAGAAGTTTCCAAACCTCGTTGGACATGGCACATGTTGAGACTCTATTGAACTCAGTTTTATCAATAGCACAGAATAAAGCATTGATGGCTTTTGCATCAAGACTAGCTTATTTCTTTTTATTGTCGGTGTATCTATCAAATGGTTTGTCAACTAGAACACCATCTATCGTTATAGGTAGAGATTTCCTATACCATTGACGACAATCGACCATAAATCGAAATCAAGTGACTTGAGGAAAAAGCACATCTGTGTCTTCCAGTACGTGTAATTTGTGCCATCAAATAAAGATGGCCTATTGGTTGACTGATCTTCACCATTGCTTGGAAATAGGGATGCCATATCTCAAGGAGTGTTAATTCCGTCAAGAGAAACCCGCTCTGATACCAATTGTAGGAACAATGGCACCTCTAGAGGGGGTGAAATAGAGTGCAGCGGAGAATATTTAACAATTAAAAAATTTAACTCTAAGCAGATGAAGCAATATATATATGAAATGATTGCAAATAAGTCAGTAAAATCAGGGCAAGAAAGGAATACGCAGAGACAGCAGATTTATACTGGTTTCCCTCTGTGAGGACTAGTCCAGTCTCGAGTCTCGACCCGATGTTTGAATCCACTATTTTGAATAGAGATTACACCACGTGTTTTGCACCGAAGAATACGGCAACTTCACCACTGTCGTGTTTTTATCCGAAGTCCACGAACAAACTTCAACACCTTTCTGAAGAAAGCTTTTATATTATAAGCTTGTACAACTCGAAAACTCCTACTCGAAAACCACCGGCACTTAGAAGAATTGAGTTGACTTGGAGATTTGAAGTTTAAAGTTTTGGGAATAGACTAGGAAGCTTAGAAATGAATAGAGAAGATGAAAATTGAATGAATGATTAAAAATGAAAATTTCTTCTCTATTTATTGGTTTTTGTAGGACAGAGTTCGGACAGAAATCGGTACCCTAACGTTCAAAAATTTAAACGTTTGAGATCCAAGAGAATAGGTAAAGCTTCTGACCAGGAGTGATTTGGTCTAACCGAGTTCGGACAGAACTCTGGCCGAGTTCGGACAGAACTCTGGCCGAGTTCGGTTAGCCCAATTCCAGGGCCATTTTGGTTTTTGGATCTGGTTTGGTTTAGGATCAAAACTAAAATAGGTTTGATTTGGTTCAAGATATGTTTGGTTTAGGATAGAGTCAAGGATAGACTTCTAATTGCCAGTGATCCCGATTCGCAAATATTCTGGACTCAATAAATAGAAAATACAGAATAAATATAAAATCTCAGAGACGATGCAATCTTGCATTCTTCGTTTCTTTTCATATCGAGATCGAAGTTTAATACACTTATCGAAATCGGTTTGACTATGGCTAAATGTGCCAACAGGCGAGCTCTTCGGATCAAAGCTCGTGGTTGTAAGAAGTCAGCGAGCATTTCAGATCAAAGCTCATGGTGTAAAATTGCTATTTTAATATAGTGGATTAAAGCCCGACAAGAGTTTCCGGGACTAGACTGCCTTCCACGAAAGATACCAGTATACATCGTTGTGTTTGCGCTCTGATCTCTATCTCCTTCATTTTATTTACTATTATTGTTTTCTATTTGTGTACTTAAGTTTTTTGGTGATTATCTCCATTACCCACTTCACCACGGGTTGCCTACAATTGGTATCAGAGCAGGGGCTCTTATCTTTTGGATTAAAATCCTAAGAGTAGATCCATGGCAACCATACCTTTTGTTAGCACCAACTATGGTGAAGCACATTCCACAAATAGACCTCCTCTATTTGATAGGACATACTATACATATTGGAAAACACGTATGAGTATCTATCTAGGATTACTATATTTTGATTTATGGTCTTGCGTCATCAATGGCTACAAAAATCCAAGTATGACTACTATTATAACTGACACAATAGTTGATAAACCATATGCAAACTAATAGAGGATGAAAAGAAGAAAGCTAGCCTTGATGCTAAAGCTATGAATGCTCTTTATTGTGGTTTTGATAGAAATGAGTTTAATCGTATTTCTACTTGCACTACATCACACGAGATCTGGAAACTTCTTGAGATTACTCATGAAGGTACATCACAAGTGAAAGAATCCAAGATAACCATGTTAACACAAGAATATGTGGCCTTCAAAATGAAGCCCAATGAGACTATCACTCAAATGTTTACTAGATTTCTCAATATTATTAATCATCTTCAATCTCTTGGCAAGGAATATACAAATCATGAAAAAAAAATTAAAAAGTGCTTATGGGACTCACAAAGAATTGGAACCCCAAGGCTACAACATTTATTGAAGGGAATGATCTCACCATCATGACACTCGAGACACTTATAGGCAAGTTGATGACTCACGAACTCGATCTCAAAGAGTTTGAAGAATTAACTCCTAAAGAGAAGGCTATCGCATTCAAGGCACATCACAAAAGAGTTTATGAAGATTAACCTGAAGACGATAGAACTGACGATGAACGTCTGCCCCTAATCTCCAGAAACTTCAAGAGATTTCTTAAGTTTGAGAAATTAAATCACAAGAATAAAGATCATGAAGAGGAACTCGTGTGCTACAACTACAAGAGAACATGGCATATAAAGGACTGCCCCTAACAAAAAGAGGAAATCACTTTGAACGAACCAACAAAGAAGGATCATTGTCCCGAAAAGTTACACAAGCATCTGATGCGAGAGTGAATCTAGCGACTCCAAAGAAGAAAGTCCTCGACATGTTACAAATGTTTGCCTAATGACATTAACCAATGAGGTGGACCAAACTCTTCCTGCTAGAAGCACGTGAATTTTCGATAACGGGTGCTTACGACATATGATAGGTGATGTTACTCTATTTGCAACATTATCGATGAAAAAAGAAGGATACGTTTCCTTCGGGAATAATCTCAAAGGCCACATTATTGGTAATGGTAATATTGGTAATATCATTTTCCGGTTATTAAGAATGTTTGTTTAGTAACAGAATTAAAGCATAGCCAGCTAAGCATTAGTCACTTAGCTGATAATGGTTATGATGTTAATTTTGTTAAAACAAATATTTTATTTGTGATAGTACTAGTGACAAAATAGTCTATGAAGGAATTAGAGAAGATAACATATATGTTTATGATCTGTCAGAAAGTACTTATCCTGTAGGAAGATGTCTTCTTGCCAAGAAAGATAAGAGCTGGCTATGGCATATGCGTCTAGGATACGCTAGCATGGACACTATTACAAAACTCTCAGCTAAGAAGCTGGTAAGAGGATTACCAGAAATTTCCTTCACGAAAGACATGGTATGTGCAGATTGTGAAAAGAATAAACAAACCAAGTCTTTATTTAAATCCATAAACGTTGTAAGTACTTCTAGACCTCTCCAGCTATTACATATAGATTTATTTGGAGCCAGCAGAGTCACTAGTATTGACGATAAATTTTATGCTTATGTTATTATTGATTATTTTTTCTTGTTTTACTTGGGTGATTTTTCTTGCGAACAAGAATGATGTATTTTCTGAATTTGTGACATTTTGTAAAAATGTACAAAATAAAAAAGGCTTAATAGTAACCCATATTAGGAATGATCATAAAGGCGAATTCGAAAATGCCAATTTTAAATGTTTTTGTGATGATAATGGATTTATTCATGATTTTTTTGTCCAAAAGTTCTTCAACAAACTGGTGTTGTGGAGCAAAAAATAGAATTCTAAGTGATATGGCTAGAGTGATGTTAATTTAGTATAATCTTCCGAAATATTTTGGACATAGGCTGTTAATACAGCATGCCATGTTTTGAATAGGGTTATTATTCGACCAATTTTGGTGAAAACCCCCTATGAACTTTGCTTTATTAGAGTACCTTCTATTGGTTATTTCAAAGTTTTAGGTTGTAAATGTTTTATTTTGAATACCAAAGATAACTTGGGTAAATTCGATGAAAAAACTGATGAAGGTATTTTTCTTGGTTATGCTTCTAAATGCAAGGGTTTTCGTGTTTTCAATAAACGCACCCTTATTGTTGAAGAATCTATTAATGTCATATTTGATGAGCTTAATTCTCAGTTATCAAGTGCTAGTGACGATGAAGATGTCAATATCATTCCTAATAAGGAATCAACTCCCGAAGAAGCAGTACTTAGTGCAATTGATACAACGTCTTCAGAAAGTTTTCCTAAGGAATAACGCTTCTCAACCCATCATCCCAAGGATTTGGTCATAGGTGATGTATCAAAGGGAGTAAGCACACGTTCTTCTAGCAAAAATATTGTCGCAAATGTTGTTTTTATCTCCCAAATCGAGCCTAAAAATGTTAAAGTTTTTATTTATGAATTTTTGATTTCTGCTATGCAAGAGAAATTAAACTAATTCGAAAGAAATCAAGTTTGGAAACTTATTCCTAGATCTAGTGATTATCTGATAATTGGTACCAAATGGGTATTCCGAAATAAAACTCAGTGAGGATGGAGAAGCCACACATAACAAAGCACGTCTTGTAACTCAAGGCGTCAACCAAGAAGAATGTATTGACTATGACGAGACATATGCTCTTGTTGCTAGGCTCGAGTCCATTCGTATGCTTTGTGCATTTGCTAGTTTTCATAATTTTACTTTTTCAAATGTATGTGAAAAGTGCTTTTCTGAAAGGGTTTATAAAAGAAGACGTTTATGTTGAACAACCCCCTAGTTTTGAAGATTTCAAATTTTATGATCATGTTTTCAAATTGCATAAGGCTCTATATAGAATTAAACAAGCTCCTCGTGCTTGGTAAAATCTGTCCATCCTATAAATTTCATTTTGTTCCCTCAATATGGTTCTATTTTTGTGAATCTTGGATGGGATGACGTAGTTCAACTTAGTCATCGTTTATATGAGAATGCTATCCTTCTCTTTTATTGTAATCCTACCTATGAGAACAACACAATCCATTCTCTTGTGACTGGCCACCAGTTTGAATTTGATGTTGAAACTTTAGGCCTCATCTTTGGTATCTCTGCTGAGGGAGAAGCCTTAGTTGAGAGCAAGCTTATTGATTATCCCGAAGAGATGACTGAAGAGTCTTTTCTAGATTCTATTTGTAATCCTCATCGTCCAGATCGTATTATGTCCTGAGATCTCAACCCCTACTTCTATGATATGCATAAAATAGTATACTCTACTATTCATCCAAAAGCTGGAGGGGTTGACGAAATCACCTATGAGGAAATTCATGCGTTTATCATCTGCACTATGGGATTCCCTTCAATCTTCCTTCCACTATTATGTGAAACATAGTGTAGGCCCTGAAAGCAACTTTATAGGAGGGGGAGGGGTGATTAGAGTTTTAACAATAATACTCTAATAAAAATCCAATCCAAATAATAATCACCAACACAAAATTCAGCAAGTAAAAATATAAGCAAGTGAGAGATAGAAGTCACAAATGCTAACAGCACGATATATACTATTATCCCTCGTGGAGGACTAATCCAGTCCCGAGAACTCTTGCTCGGAGTTAATCCACTATTGAGTAATAATATACACCACGTGCTTTGATCCGAAGGGCACGTCGACTTCGTACAACCACAAGCTTTGATCCGAAGAGCTTGTCGATTTCAAACAACCATAAGCTTTGATCCGAAGAGCTTGCCGACTTCAAACACTTGAATGGAAACAAAATTAAAAACCATTTTTACAACTCTAGCAGACTTCTAACCGATATCGCACTTGGCACTAGAAGACTTGGAGTTGATCTTGAGAATAGGAAGATTTATAGCTCATAATGAATAAGGTTTGAAAGTGAGAGATGATTGAAATTGAATGAAATGTATGGCTATTTATAAGGTAGTAAGGGACCGAGTTCGGGAAGAGTTCTGTCTCTATACATTAAAAAATATGAACGTTGAAATCCTATTCTCCTGGAGGAACGAGGAATCAGGAATACTGGGTCACATGGACCGAGTTCGGTCTCTGTAAGACCAAAATGATTTTTGGCCAGTTGGGTCTAGTTTGAACTGGACTATGGTTTGGATTTGGTTTGAGCTTTCTAATGCCAATGCGATTCCAATGTACATGAGTTCTGGACAAATAAAGATAAAATACATAATAAATGTGAAAAACGAAGAGCACTTTGATAACGCCAATCTTCCGATATTTGAGCAGACTTGAAAATGCATTTTTCCTTGACAACAGTTGTCCAAAGATAAGTATATCATAAAATCTAAATACCGTTCGGAGGCTACGCTCCCGAACCCCGGGTGGTGCTGCCCCGTCCGTTGACCGAGAAGCGGAACTCCTGAGTGCGAGGCTCCGGAGATGTCGTAGGCGGTTTACAAAAATCTTGCGGTATAACACCGTCTTTGGCCCATCATGATTTCTTCGTTGCATATGTGCATGTTCGATCTTGATTTTTGCAAATACATGTTAGATGAACAAAGCAACATACATGGTAGCAGGTGTGGAGAATTTAATGCACATTGGGACAATGTTAAGTTTAAGTATCAACATTATAGTGATTGCATGAATATTAGTGATATCATAATGTTAAACTTAATCGATTAGCCATATTAAAAAAATATGATATAATCATTGGGCTAACAATCTTTCCCTTTTTGATTATGGCATGTCGGTTAAGTTTAAAATGGAAACAATAGATGCATGTATCACTAATATATAAAAGACATAGGTATATATCACCAAAAGCATATAAATTAAACTACAACATACTTAAACTTAATTCTCCCCTGACATGATAAAAAACAAGCTCCCCGTACTAAGAAGATAAAATAAAACTTAAATAAATAAATCAGAGTAGGAGAAGGGCATAGATTATCATGATCAAGATAAAATCAAGGTAGAAGAAAAGTGTAACGACAAGTTTAGGAAAAAAAAGCACAACTAAAGTAGAAAAAGCTTGTCAAAACACACGACAGTTTGGTAAAACTCATGTAGAAAGATGAAAATAATTCAGTAAGTGGTTTACCAACAAGAAATCCATAGAAGAAATCCAAAACACAATGTAATATGAAATATTACTCTAGTTTTGAAAGAAAACAAGGAATGAAAGGATTTCAATCAAAATCTATTCGCTTATCTAAGTTCATGCATTTGAACTCAATTACCTTATCATGCTATATGAATATTCTTTAGATAAACATGAAGCTAAAGGAGAAAAATACTTGAGAAAAGAAACTAAGTCGACTTGAATGCTCTCCCTCAAAGTATTGTCAATATTGATATATGTCATTAATTTTGGGTAAGAGCACAACAAGGGAAGCCAAAACAATTTAACATGCAAGGAAAACAAATAAGAAATAAAAGCTCAATAGAAACATTAATAAAGAAAATCAAGTTAGTATCGGCAAGATGTACTATTAAACCAATATAATAGAGAGAGACAAGATAATAAAGACAATTGCACGTATTCTCATTAACCCACTATAAATTATGAACACAATCAACAAGATATTAAAGGAATATAGGCCCATGATGAACTAGGTATACGATAAATTAAGGGTATAAATGAATTGAAACAATTTATTTGCTTTCCCTTAAAATACGCGTAGTCAGTTCCAAACCGATCATAAAACAAAAACTATCATCTTTAGGCAAGTAGAAGGAATACCCAATTAATAAGCGCTTAAAGATGAATAGTGAAAATAAATCTCCAATTAAGCGCGTATATATATATATATATATATATATATATATATATATATATATCAAAAGATGACTGACATTAACCTATGGACGATCTCATAATAAATATGATAGATCAATGTATGTTATCTTTTGTGAAAGTATTATCATAAAAATGAAAAATAATATTATCCATCAAAACTAAAGTCCAAAGTCCAGAATCGGACAACAGTTGCAAATAGACCTTAACACATCTTTAGCCTTTAAAGTATTGATCAACTTGGGTTTAGCTGTAGGGGTCGGATCCCAGCTAGCGGTGGTCCGAAGATACTTAAATACCGTGTCACTTAATGATATTTACACCTTTTTGACAGAAGGACAATATTACCCAAGATAATCTCTACTTAAAAACTTAGATTTAAATGAATTTATGCAATATGAAAATAAGTTTATTATCTAGAATTGGAAAATCTCAAAGCATAAAGCTCAAACTATTGTAGCTAAAGACATAAGGTATAAGATGTATCAATTACATGTATCCATATGTGCTACAAAATTATTGAATAACAATAAATATAAGAGAGCAAATACCTGAAGAATGAGCAAAGAAAGATCATCAAGATCAAGAAAGCTAGATGCTAGAAATTGCTAAAAAAATTCTTCAAAAAGCTTTCATAGTGTACTATAACAAAATCATTGGGTAACAATAAATATAAGAGAGCAAATACCGAAATAATGAGCAAAGAAAGATAATCAAGATCAAAAAAGCTAGATGCTAGAAATTGCTAATTTTTTTTCTTCAAAAGCTTTCATAGTGCAATATATATATATATATATATATATATATATATATATATATATATATATATATATATATATATTCAAAAGCTTTCGGAGGCCCGCCCAGGCAGGAGGGGGCCAGGAGGGAAGAAGGGGGGTCGGGCGGACCCCCCCCTCACGCGGTGGCAGTGGCCCCCCCAAGCGGGAGGGGGTCGGGCGGACCCCCCCCACGCGGCAGTGGAGGGTCGGGCGGCGGAGGACAAGGCGGCGGGCAGCGGCTGCTGCGTCGGCGGGTGCAGCGGGGCGGCAGGCCGGGCAGCAGCGGCGGGCGGGGGACCGGCAGCCTGAGGGGTCGGGCGGACCCTCTCCAGGCGGTGGGGCAGTGAGGAGGAGGGGGGAGCTGACGACCAACATATCGGACATATCAAATGCTCCGACGTTCAAATTCGGGTCCGGTTCTGGGACCCAGGGCGGACCCGGTTCTGTGGAATCTGAACTTCCCAGAACCCATAGTATTTTCCGGCGGATCCCAGATCCAACAATCAGCAGGCAATTGTCACGCCCCGCTCCCGTAGGAGCGATCGTCCTCGCTAAGGCGTGATGCCGCACGAGCCTAGATTGCGCTCGTGCAAGGCAGTTCCATAACGGCCGATTACATCGGCGGCGACGGGGTCGTCGCACAGAAGTCCCAAGCAGAAACATTGAATACATTGCAGCGGAATTTAAAGAAAAACACATGAACACAAGTCATTCAAAAGAAGCTCTTTTATTGATATTGAATGCAAGATTACATCTGTGGGCGCAGGGCCAATTTACAAGTCTCTCGTGCTCACTTTTCTCTCATTTACAAGTCACTCTGCTCTCTCTCATCTCTCGATTTCATGCTTGAGCCAGCGGAAGCTTCGGAAGGCGATGTCCATACATTATGTCCTGTATAAGTCTTCAGATCACGCGGCCGCACGCTTTGACTCGCCAAGGAACTCCGTGCCTCGACGCATCCAAGCGAGCTCCGCACCACGAGCTTCTACCTGTGCCTGCACATGAAATACTGTGTGGGTGTCAGTACCACTGTACTGGTAGAGTGAGCTTCTCGCCCACCCATACATAACCGACACGTTTCATTTACTTTGTGCAGCTTAAACCCTTTCGATTGTCTTTCTAGTCTTGCCTTAGGATGCATTTTCAAACCAGACGTCTCGGCCTATACTTAGCGATGCAACGACCAGGTCGTGCAACGACGAGGTCGTGCTATAATGCCAACGTGTGTTTCGATCGAGGCAGTGCCTCATCGCTTAGATACTTGACCAAACTTGAACTCGGGACGGCAGGGTCGCGCCGTATTCTATTCGTAACTTAACATGTTCGGGACAGTGCTTCGCCGAGGGGCAACTTATGCGCACTCGGCCGTGCCAAGACTTTGGACTTAAACTCAAGCCTACTAAACCAATTCTCGAGCTAGCGACGTCAAGGGGGAACGACTCGTGCAGGTCGTGCCTCTAGACTTTGTTTAGACTTTGTCCGTGCTTCAAGATTGAGGGCCGCGTCTCGCAACTTATCAAGACTTTACCACGTTGCCGCCTTGCGGCCTTTCTATCGACTCATGAACCAACTTAGACAAGGCTTATGGACCATAGTATCACTTTCATGAACATTCCGACTCCATCTATCGTGCCAAGCACGGTGCCTATGCTGCAGCCCAATCTTAGTCCCAGACATTGTGTTCCCGACTAGACAAGCATTCAAGCTCTAGACCCAAATCCAAAGGCATACATGCGGTGTGCCGCTATTGCCGACGCATCTACATGAGGTGGTCACTAGCAATTTCAAGCTATCTTGGACATGGCTCGTGGGATATCCACCTGTACCAACACGGGTAGCTAGCCCGGTGGGGTGGAACTCTCCCATGCGGTCATCCAGCATCCTACTTTGAGCCACACTCGCTTCCCCCGGGCCGAATGATTCCGGCGCCCCGGTAATCATTCGAGAAGACTACACCTTGTCGACAAGTTGTCCATGACCATGCAAGTCTAAACTCGATCTACCAGTCTTTCCTTAACATGAACATGCTTTTCCTTCTTTCTATCAAGACTTACGAGACTCCCAAGCCGGAGGACCGATCTCGTGTGCGGGACATATCAAGACTTAGCGAGACTCCCAAGTCGCGGGACCGATCTCGTGTGCGGGATATCAAGACATGGCGAGACTCCCAAGTTGCGGGACCGATCTCGGCGACAAAAAGTCGCGTGGACTTCCATTGTTCGTGGCAAGCTTTTCACTAAACCGACCGTAACTCGTGCCTTAGACAGGCCTGGTTCTATAGGCGACGCTAACATTCACGTCATATACTTTGCACGACGAGCCTTGTTCTCAAGGGACTACGTGACTTGACAACCGCAGATAGAGCGGGACAGTGCTAGAAATGGCTTTGATAGCCTAGCACAACACTTGTCTAACTTATTCGGGGAACGACTCGACGAGCAAAGGCTACGTCGAGCTACGCGTCTAGGGAACGTGCTAGGCACGGGGTCGACTTGAATAACCAACTGCTGGGTGCCTAGACTTAAGCCAACGAGCCGTGCAAGACGACTTAACTTGCGGGACGTGCGAAGGCTATGCCAAGCCTTGCGGGACAGGACCGTGCATGCTTTGTTAAGCATTCATGGGGGCGACGCCTATGACTTAGGCAAATTCGAGTGTCGGGACGAATCGACGGGACCCACGAGACATGCGAAGGCTATGCCAAGCCTTGCGCAACGGGACCGTGCCTGCTTTAGCAAGCATTTACGCAGGCGACGCCTAAGACTTAGGCTATTTCAAGTGTCGGGACAATTTAGCAACTTAGGCCAACTTCCTTCTCCCAAGCCACGGGATCGAAGGATCGAGTGTTTTAAAGCACGCTGAGCCGACTTCTAAGTAGACCGTGGGACCATTTTCCATGTTCTAGGACATTCCGACCCGACGGGATTATTCCCTTAGCTATGTTGGTGCGTAGCTTTTGTATTAGCCTACTTGTGCAAGTTGAAAACATGCGCGTTATTAAGTGAAGGCTAAGATGAGGCAAGTTCACCGAAACTACCCCACCTGTGCGAGGAGTCGCCTCGGACGAGCGAGCCTTCGAGTAGCCGTTGCAAGGCTAAGTTCCAATGCCGTCGGCGTTTCGATTCCTCCGATTGACTTTGCGGGACGGGGCACTACAGCAATGCTGGGTCAATTGTTAAGGTTGGATCCGCATCCCCTCACTTTTGCATCCCCAAGCATCCCCTCTTTCATATCCGTTGGATGTTGTTTATGTTATCTAATCTTAACCGTTGATTTTTCAATGATTAAGGTTAGATGACTTAAATAACATCCAACGGTGTTATCATGGGGATGCTTGGATAGGGCTGAGCATCGGTTCGGTTTGAACGAACATAATGTTCAAAACCGACATAAACCGTAAATGGAAAACCGCAAACCGAACTGTCTAACCTAAAATCCGATCAGAACCGAACCGAATTAGAACGGTTCGGTTCTCGGTTGGTTCGGTTCTTTGGGCCACTGGACTGGGCCGGATTTTAATGGGCCGGGCTGTATGGGTGAACACAATTTAATGCAAAAAACAATTTAATGGGCCTTTTTTTAATGGAAGGCCAGGTTTTAATGGGCTTTTTAATGCACAATACAAATTTAACCCAGGACAGTTAAAAATTCCTGAACAGTTCAAAATTTTAATCCACAAATAAAATTCCAGAACATATATATTCCAGAACAGTTCAAATATCAAATATACAAATTTAATGGGCTGCATCATATTCCAGAACAGTTAAAATATCAAATGAGAACAAAAGTTACTGATACAGAACATAAACAAATTTAATGGGCCGCTTCATATTCCAGAACAGTTCAAATACCAAATCAAAATACAACACAATGCCACAATATACAAATATTCCAGATTCTAGAATTAAGTTACAAACCCCCATATTACACTCTCCAGGATAGAACCGAACAAATATACAAATTACAAATTGACAATCAAGAAGAATTGTTCACGTCTGCCCTTCCAATCCAAATTCAAGACTCAACACTCAAGTCAAACCTGCATTATATACAATAACTAAAACAAAGGATTAGAATGGCTCTTAATGCATCATTAAAGATGCAATGTATCCCTTGCCAATGGCTGCAACAAGTGCCTCGCCAATGGTAAAGAGTGCCAAATCATCATCGGCAATTCTTATGGAAAAATTTAGTAATTTTTTTGAATATTAATAGTAAATATGAACAGAGTACCTCACCAATGGCAGGCTGCAACAATTACCCCGCCTCTACAAGCATCGACCGGCAGTATCCAGCATGTACATGTATCAGAACAAGCATGTATCAGTATCACTCTCCAGAATATGATGCAGAAAAGAGTATCAAAATGACTCAACAGTTCAAAGAAGTAAAGAACAGTATCAAAATCACTCCAGAATATGATGACATTCCAGAATATTATGATAGTCAAGAACAGTATCAAAATGTGCCAAAATGACACATTTTTCTAGAGCAGTTTCATGCAAGCTAAGCTTAAGTGTGGAAATCTCAGCAGAGTTATCAGAAAAAAGAAATATCTCTAACATCATCCAATAAGCAACTAAGCTTTTCATTCTACAGCTTGTATGATAGGTATCTTTTCTAGCTTGCTTATACTTATTTCTAAGCTTCTTGCAATGTTTAAATAAATCATGTAAAGCGTCAGATAATTCATCATAAGAAAACTCTTCAAATAAAGGATTATCTTGTACCTCATTGGTTAATGCCATTACTGATACATTTTAGGATGTTGAGGACTTTCTTCTTCGGAATTGCTTGCTTCACTTTCACACTATATACTTGTATATGCGAATTTGCGCAACGAAGATCCTGCTTTGTTTGGTCGTTCATATCAATTCTCCCCTTTTGCTTTAGGGCAATCTTTCTTCATGCGGCCTGGTCTTCTGTAGTTGTAACAAATTGGTTCTTCTTCAAGATTTTTCTTCTTTCGGTTTGATTTCTCAAACTTCAAGAACCTTTTGAAGTTAAGGGCCAGCTCCTCATCGTCTGAATCTTCGTTTGTTTCTTCATCCTCAGAAGCATCGTCAGAAGCTCTTTTATGACGCCTTCTATGCGATGCCCTTCTCTTTGGGAGTTGACTCTCTTTGAGGTCTAGCTCGTGAGTCATCAGCTTTCCCACGAGTATCTCAAGATTCATGGCGGTGATATCGTTTCCATGATTGTAGTAGCCTTGGCGTTGGTAAGTCCCCGAAGTACCTTGCGTATCTTCTCATGATTGATGTATTCCTTACCAAGAGAAGAAAGAAGATTAACAATATCAAGAAAACGTGTGAACATATTGTGTGATAGTCTTATGAGACTTCATTTTGAATTTCTCATATTCTTGTGTTAGTCTACTAGCTTTGGATTCCTTCACTTGTGAAGTTCCTTCATGAGTTCCTTCAATAAGTTTCCAAGCATCGTGAGAAGTGGCAAGTAGAGACTATTAAATTCAATTCTATCTACTGCAAAATAAAGCATTTATATCTTTGGTATCAATACTAGATTGTTTCTTTTCAAGCTCAGTATACCTTTCATATGGTTTATCAATAAGAGCACCATCAACAATAATCTTAACATGCTTTTTATGCCCTTTAATAACAATGCACCATAAATCAAAATCAAGAGATTTCAGGTAGAAACTCATTCTTGTCTTCCAGTTTGTGTAGTTGGTTCCGTCAAATAGAGGTGGTTTGTTTGTGCATTGACCTTCACCATTGTTGGCGTAGATAGATTTTGTAGTTGCCATGAATCTGTACAAGGATGTGAGTCATGTTCAAGAGTCCCGCTTTGATACCACTTGTAGGCCCTGAAAGCAACTCTAGAGGGGGGGAGGGGTAAATAGAGTTTTAATAATAATACTCCAATAAAAATCCAATCTAAATAGTAGTCACAAAATTCAGCAAGTAAAAATATAAGCAAGTGAAGAGATAGAAGTCACAAACGCTAACACCATGATATATACTGGTATCCCTCGTAGAGGACTAATCTTAGTCCCGAGAACTCTTGCTCGAAGTTAATCCACTATTGAGTAATAGCATACACTATGTGCTTTGATCCGAAGGATACGCCGACTTCCTACAACCACAAGCTTTGGTCCGAAGAGCTTGTCGACTTCAAACAACTAAAAGCTTTGATCTAAAGAGCTTGCCGATTTCAACACTTGACTGAAAGCTGAATTGAAAACCTAGCTTCTACAACTCTAGCAAACTTCTAACCGAGATGATGAGATCGCACTTGGCACTAGAAGGCTGGAAGTTGATCTTGGGAATATAAAGGTTTATAGCTCAGAATGAATAAGTTTTGAAAGCGGGAAGATGATTGAAATTGAGTAAAAATTATGGCTATTTATCGGGTAGTGGGGAGGGGGACCGTGTTCGGACAGACGTCGTTCCCGAAACGTTCAAAAATATGAACGTTGGAACCCTATTCTCCTAGAGGAACGAGGAATCATGAATACGGGTCACATGGACCGAGTTCAGTCTGAATTCGGTCAGGGACCCAGTTCGGCCCGAGTTCGATTTCTGTAAGACTAGAATGATTTTTGGCCATTTGGGTCTAGTTTGAACTGGACTATGGTTTGGATTTGGTTTGAGATTTCTAATACCAATGTAACTCGATATACATGAGTCATAGCCAAATAAAGATAAAATACAATAAATGTGAAAAACTAAGAGTATTTTAATGAGTCAATCTTCTGATATTTGAGAAGACTTGAGATGCCTTTCCCTTGACAATAATTGTCTAAAGATAAGCAGACCATGAAATCTGAATACCTTTCGGAAGCTTCTCTCCCGAGTGCGAGGCTTCGGAGATGTTGTAAGCGGTTCAAAGAAATCTTGCAGTATAACACCGTTTTGACCCATCATGATTTCTTTATTGCATATGTCCATATTCGATCTTCTTTTCTGCAAATACATGTTAGAAGAAAAAGCAACATGCGTGGTAGTAGGTATAAAGAATTTAATGCAAATTAGGACAATGCTAAGTTTAAGTATCAACATTATAGTGATACATGAATATTAGTTATATCATAATGTTAAACTTAGTCGATTAGCCATATTCAAAAATATGATACAATCATTGGGCTAACACATGGCTGCTATTAGACGCTTAAAGAGGCATTCTCTTCTTTATGCCATGTTTATTCATGAGATACTCAAATTCTTTCATATTCCTTTGACTATTTGTTCGTTTAATAATGAACCTTCTTATCTGGACAAGGCCCGAGCTAGGACTGCTCCTGGTCCTGCTGCCTCATCATTCTCTACTCTGGCTCTCCAACCCATGATGAGGGACCATATGGTTTTTGTATGCCTCAACCTCTACCTTGGAGTTTATTTAAAAGTTTATGGAAGACGAATTTCATAACCTACGCCTTCATACTTCTGCTTGTTCAGCTGTTGTTGCCAATTCTGTTCATGATTTACACTACTACAACCATATGATGGCAACCAATCCTGCCGCAGCTATACCTTATATGCGAGATCTAGCTGTTGTTGGCCCGCATACCGGTGATCCCATTGGTCACAAGATTCTGCATCTTGATAATCCAAATGCTGTGGATAGTGACGACAAGGAATAATTGTAGTGCCCCGTCCCTACATCGTGCCCCGTACTCCGTCCGCGGGGTGCGCGAGAAAGGAACACTGTCGCTATCGATTCGGTCGGGACCGATAGGTCGGGATCGATCGAGTCGATCGAACGGAAACGGTTGAATTAAGATCCATTCCCCGTTATGGAATGGCTTCTTCGGAACCAAGTCCCATATTCAGCGGGTTGCGCCTCAAGGATTGACTCTGCGGCTGAGTCGGGAGAGACCTTCCGTTGCTCTGCTTTTCACGCCGCTTGCGTTGGTTTTGGCTTGTTTTCTGAATGCGTTTTTGTGAATGTTTTCGGTGGTTTCATGGCTTGCATTTCGAACAAGCATTTCCTATCGAACTTCTTGAATAATGCAGTGTTCTAATCGGTTGCTTGTGCGATTTCAGGTAATCGCGTAGGCGACGTCTAACGCGACCAACAAGTTCTCTCGCCTGAAGTAAACTCAAGGTGAGTGGCTGACCCTTCTCTTCTCGACCCTTCTTAGGTAAATCGATAGTGTTGTTGCGGATGAAAGAATGAATACAAGGGCACGAACACGGTAAATGATCAAGTTTTAAAGAGAATGTAGGCTAGACCTTAATAACTAAATATTGTCTTAACTCGGTCATTGGACAACTTGTCGACAAGGAGAGAGTTTCCTCGAGCGACAACCCGGGGCCACGGGACCGACTCGGCCTTGGAGGAAACACGGTATAGCTGTGCTGGATGATAGCACGGGTTAAGCGGAGA